>LT669791.1:37432139-37674464 GCA_900128785.1 Arabis alpina
AACTTGCAACACTTGCAAATACAACTATTATTACAAAAGGATCCAGAAGGATCCGTGATGAACACTTTGACTTGCACCATATTTATCAAAGGTTTATACTTACACAAAAAATCACGACAAACTAGTGCTTCACTTATACCACGGGAAAAGTTGAGTAAATTTTTTTGTTCTCTTAACACTTTTCTCTAAGACAATTTTTATAATAAAATTTGACATGTTTAACGCCGGATCCTCATGTACTTATGAGTAAACAGTCTTCCGAAGAAGTTCTAGTGCCAAAGTTTAGTGAAGGAGAGGCATGGAAGAAAGTGTTTGGACTGGTTTTCTTCTATTTAAGCTCGTCCATTGATGATTATAATGACTCTCTTTGGCTATAGAAATTAGAAAAATGTTAAATCTCATGTTAGTTCTTTAAATAACAACTCAAACTTAATTTCCAAATTTGACCGTTTTTCTTTCTTAGATGGATGTGGAAGTAGAAACATGGCCTTACAGTTTTCTGGCTTCTCATAATTATTTAAAAGCATAGCAGCGTGGTAATGTTGTTGGTAGGCTTCATATTTAAGACATGTAAACTATACTGATCTTGTCACTATAAGCTTCATTTAACGAATATTGCATGTAATTAAGTATGTAACCAATAATCTAAAAGTATAAATTCTAACATTTATGTTTTTAAATTAAGGTATGTAGATAAAGATTTTATTGCAGCCAATAGAGGTTATGTAAGACAAACAAGGTGATTTTAAAAATTGAAATTTACTACATTTAAAAAGTATATTTTGTAATGATATATAATATTTTTAGGAGTATCAATTTTGGACAAGAACAGACAAAAAATGATTTTTTTTACATAAGTGGAATAAGATCTCATAATTCGTCTTTCTTATGTGCCCTAAAAAATCCTCAAAAAAACTCAATATCAAACTTAAACGAAATTCAGGTTTTGTTTCATACAAAATTTATAGAGCAATCCCATTACTGAGCTACAAAAATGTCCTAGAAAATAAAAATTAGGGCAATAACAAATCACAAAGGTCGCGAGAGAAGATCTTTGCTACTAAGGATTTGAGTATACTTGAAAATTATTCTCATGCAAATCGAACTCTTACTTTACCATTGTAAGCGATATAAAAGTAGAGCACAAGGAGATAGTCAACTAATGATGGAGATTGATGGTACCCATAGGGCTTCTCTCGTTATAACGATTCCTAAGATCTTATCTATCGACCTTTGTGATTGACGGTACTCTTAAGGCTTATCTCGTTAGGGCCAATACATGTTTTATTGGGGACTATAAATACGATGAAATTATCACTTTCACCTCAGGTATTCATTTATTTCCTATTAACTTCTGAAAAGATTTTCTTGTCACAGTTTAAAACCAAATATATTACTTTGGTTAATGATTAATTGTATGTTTGTATTTTCAGGTTGTTATATGTATGTTGAAGATCTTTGTATATCAACCTTCAAGAAATGGAGCAACCTTATGGAAGGTCGGTTTGCCGTAGAGTTTTATGTTCCTGATCTGAATCCAAAATATATCAACAAACTTTATCAAAATCCCATGGATGGGTTTTAACATATATTAATAAACACATACAAATGTTTATTTATTTTTGAAAATACACATACAAATGTTATTACATTCATTTAGATTATTAAAATTTATGATGATTTCTAATGTCTAGTAAGTTCTGACAATATGGATTATAGGAAAGATTCGCAAAACTATATCCTGATAAAGACTTGGTATAAGTAGTGGCTCAAGCGACTATAGAAAAGCTTGGTTTTACGCTCAGGGCACTAGGTTTTCCTCATCATCTTCCACTTGATCTTTTATTTCTTAAATTTTCGCTCATCTTTAACAGGATTGTAACATTTTATCATAGAAAAAATTATAGTAAAGCTTATATCAGACAACAACATGGAAAATCAAATTGAAACTCAAAAACATTGATAAGAATCACACCTATACATTACGAGTAGCCATTGCGTCCTACTTAAGCCGAATTCTACGTGTATATATCTATCAATACATGACATCTTTTTGTACATTAGATCATCAAGAAAGAAAATCTAACATAATTAAATGAATCTTGACTCATGACTTGGGAATAGATACACGTTTAAACGATGCCACTGCAACCCTATTGTCCACGGATTGATCGGGAGAGACAACCCGATAGCAAGACATGGAATACATGGATTCTACTGGTTGTTCAATGTGGAAGTGGCTGGCTCTAAGCTTGTCGAAGGCGATAATACCTTGTTTCTCACGCAACCAAGATGTACTAGTCATCATGTATGATAACATCCGATTTTAAGCTACCACCTAACCAAATTTTCATGCAATATTATTCTCTCAGAAAGTTTGAGAAATTTTCCTTGAAATGTTTGTGGATTGATTCTATTCTTTGTTTCCTTATATGCATATTGATTTCTTTCCTTTTTCCGAGGATATCTTGCCTTAAAAAACATTTGGGTCAATGCACAACTAATTTTGTTGACATTTTCTGATTTTGCAATAATATTCGAGATGGTTAAAAGAAAATTTTTGTTGACATCCTCATATATATGGGATATGGGTGAAGGTTTTATCCACATGAGACCAGAACTATAAAAAAAAAACACAAAGTGAATATTCTAAGTAATTCAAATAAATTAAAATCATTACGCACACTACAAGAAAACAGATAATTTGTGACACCCTTATTCGTCACAAAATCGTCACAAATGAGTCATTTGCGACTACTTAGTGACGAAAACAGGACGTCGCAAATATGTCGTCGCTAATTTATGTAGTTGCAAAGTAGTCGCAGATTAGCGACTACTTTGTTACGCTGTTTTAAACGTCGCGAATTAGCGACTACTTTGTGACACCAGTACTTAGTAGCAAATTAGTCACACTTTTGTTACAACCATCTCGTCGTCGCAAATTCGCGACACTTGTGTGACAACATCGAAGAGTGGAAAATACACGACGAAGTAGCGACGCGTGGTATTTGTGACTATTCTTATCAATCGTTAATTTACGACTAATTAGTGACGCCGTTGTAGTCACTAATAAGAGACTGATTAGTGACGATTTTGTAGTCACAAATAAGCGACTGATTAGTGACAATCTTTGTAGTGTCTAAATGTCACAGTAGTTACAAATTAGTCTCAAAAGCGTCACTAATAAGCGACGACTTAACGACGACTTAGCGACGCCTGGAAAGTTTTTGGTCATTTTTTAGTTCCAAATTTGGTACGGATAGTATTTAGATTTGAGAATTTTGAAAAGCCTAAATCAAAATCATAGCTAAAATTCTTGTAAATTATACAAAGCATATGTATTTAAACATTTAGCTTGACAAAAGAAGCTAAATGTTTGAAATATTAGTTTTGAGAGTTGAGAGTAGAAAAGATAATTATACAAAACATTGAAACATTTAAAGTTTGTTCAAGACATAAAGAGTTAGAGAGTTGCAAAGAGAATTATACTGTCAAGCTTGTTGACCTTCGGGAGAGGTTGTTGTGTGTTGTGCATTTGGTTCCGGTTCAGCGGAGTTGGTTGACTGACCGTTGCTCGTCATGAAATCGGTAACCATCTTCTCTAATGCGATCCTCGACTGACTAACCTTGAGCTCAGTAGAAAGGCGCAGATTTTCCGCATCACGACGCTTGTTATCTTCATCTTGTGCAGCAAGCTTTTCACGAGCTTCTTTAAGGTCGTCCTGGATCTCTAAGAGAGATGTCGTAGAAGACTCAGCATAACAGGTCTTCCTTTTCCCATTCCTTACCTCAAGCTCTTGTGATAGTTGACCCATTCCATAAGGGTTGCCCTTGGGATCGAACCTTGTACACTGCAACATACACATATCCATTTTATTAAGAAGCTCAAATCCAAGCAACAACAAGTTAAGAAAAAATCCAGTTTGATCAATACTAAATGGAAGCTCAAGTACACAGCCCTAAATCCAAGTACGATCAATACTAAATCCAAGCTCAAACAACCCTAACTCTAAAATCAAGTATTCAGAAACTAAAATCGAAGCTCAAGTACACAGCCTAAATAGAGTTTGATCAATACTAGCAAAGAAGTATTCAGGAACAAATCACCTAATTGAGAAACAACCACAATGTAGAACACACAAACAGAAGCATAAACACATGGAAAACAAAAACATAGGGGAATAGAAAGGATAAGAAATGAAACATACCTTAAGGAAGATTTCATTCTTCTGAGCAATGGTGAGATTCCGATGAGTTGAATTCTCAGAAGCATCTGAGTGTTCTGGTGCATCGGCCTCCTGCTCCAGAACCTCTTGCAGGGCATTTTCGTAACTCTCAGTGACTTCCTTAGCTTTCTGATCAATGAAGGAGCCATCGTCATTGGTATGAGTCCTCCTAAAGACTTCACCCCATGAGACTGGTCGTCCTAGTTCCTCCTCCTGCAACAGTAGATAAGATTGATTAGGTAGAGGAAGTTAATTTGTAAGAATTGGAAAAGAAAAGAATATTACCATATCTTGTTGAATGGTCAAGTAAGAAGACTGGCCACCTCTATGTTTGTGAGCTCCAAGTCCATTACGATGAGACATACGAGAGTTGGAAGCCGTTATGCTCTTAGTCTGAGCCTCTGGAGTATCCCAATGGAGGCACATGTAATCCCAAAGTTTCTCACCAATCCAGGTTGGCATGATCCCCTTCTTCTTAGCCTGACTCACAATTCCCCTCATCCGCTTTGTCGCAATCTTGTTGAAATGAGACCTAACAAGCTCAATGATCCCTAAATCCCAATTGTACTTGCTCTACACAATAAAAAACATAGTTAAGCATCTATAATTGAAACATAATTGGAAAGTATGTGAGGCAGAAAAGATTACCGCATCTTTCTTACTTGTCGATAGGTGTGACAGTCCAGCTGTAGAAAGGTCCATCAAACTTGTGACGAAAGATTCCAGCGATGACACGAGTAAGTTTGCCTTTGTCTCGAGTAAACCTAGCAAAAAGATAAAAACACAGGCTAAGAAACTGGTTAAACAACTTAGCTAGCAGATACATCGATGCAAACTAGCTAATAACTTAGCTAGCAAATAACCAGTTAACAAGAATGAGAGGCATATACATCGATGCAAACTAAAACAAACCAATACAACACATAAACTACACATTTACAAAAATAAAAGACATAGTAAGGATTGAAATCAACTTACCAAATACTCTTTCCGACTGTGGGAACGTGACTGAGGAGAGGCAGAGTTTGACGACCTGGAAGAGCCAAAACGTCATCCAAAAGCTGCTGGTAGTCTTGCCCTCCTGGTTCCTGCTGAACAACATGTTCGTACTGAACTTCCATGTCTTCAACCTCGTCATCACCACCTTCCTCATCATCTTCCTCTTCCTAATCTTCCATCTCAATCTTCCGACTACCTGGTTGGAGATTGAGATTGAGTTCTGGAGATAGACGAAACGATGGAGGAGCGAGGAGGGTACTGAAGTGGAACATCCCTAGTCCGAGAGACTGAGACGTCGGCGTACCCTGAGAAGGAGTCGTATGCTGACGGTTGGAGTTACTTGAAGAAGTCTGACCGTTGTTTAACCTAACTCGTCTGGTTGGTGAAGCTGCGTCATTGTCTTGTCCGGCTAAATTTGCTCCACGAGCCACCGCGAGTCTCTTAGTACCACTGGCAGGAGCAAGATCCTTTTCTTGAGTCTTTGAGACAGAGTGAGAACCACCAGCTGCAGCAGGACGCTTCCCATATGCTTTTGAGAGTGGCGGAGAACCACCGTCTGCAGCAGTACGCTTCCCATCAGCCTTTAAGAGTGGTGGAGAACCACCGTCTGCAGCAGTAGGGTTCCCATCAGCCTTTGAGAGCTTCAGATTACCACCTCATGTAGCAGGACGCTTCCCATCATCCTTCGCGCCTGCACGAGAACCACCGCCACCAGCAAGACCCTTTGAGGGTTTCTGAGAACCACCGCCTCTTCCACCGCCACCTCCGCCTCTTCCACCGCCTCCTCCGGTTCCCTGACGTCGCCCTCGTGGAGCCCCTATTCTTGTGGTCGCCATCAAATAAGTCGTTCGATCTGGTTTAGGGTAAGGATGTCGGTATAGGGTTTCGACAGAGTAGAAACTCGAATGATTGAAAGAAAGAGATGAAGATTAGTGGTTGTGTTTGAAGAAGGAGAGAATCAGAGGCTTATTGAGAGATGAAGAATCAGATCGATTTCTTCACCGAGGGATCGAATCGAAAAGATGATTCAATACAGAGAGATGGAGAAGAAACGATTAAGAGATAATCAAACAATAAACGCAAGATTTTGTGGAGAAATCGGAAGATTCGATGAAAGAGTCGAATCGTGTAGAGGAGAAGAGGGAAATTTTTTTTAGGGTTTGTGCGAAATGAATTTGGGAATTGGTCTGATTTCCTTTTGTTTTGTGTGTAGTCACTAATTCGTCACTAAGACGTGGGAAACCATTTGCAGGCTTTAAGCCCAAATATTTAGTTCTGTAGGCCCATAAATTCGTCACAAGTGAGTCACAAAATAGTAGCTATTTTGTGACTAATTTGTCACACAGTGTTAGTAGTAGCAAATGAAACCCTAAATACAAAACAGTCTTTGGTCCATTAAAACTCCAAATAGTTTCAAATGCATTCCGTGATTGTCTGTTTTATTGTATCATCGAAATAGTAGTAATCATATATTTTGGGAAACTTACAATGTATTGATTTAAATGCAAAACTTAAAAAAAGCGTGGGTAAAGAGTTGCAAAGTAGTCACAATATTTAATAAAAACAAAAAAGTCTGGTTCAAGTAGGTTCAAACCCGGATACTTATGCGTTTATAGTAAGTGTCAAACCGTTGTGCCATTGTGTTCAATCGGTATATGGATACATTAAAATTTATATATACGTGATCAATGTTTATTAAAAACAAAAAAGTGTGGATCAGTAGGTTCGAACCCGGATACCTATGCATTTATAGTAAGTGTCAAACCGTTGTGCCATAGTGTTCAATCGGTATATGGATACATTAAAATTTATATATACGTGATCAAACCCAAAAAATACAATTTTGGTTTCCTTGGTTAAAATCACTAGTCTGATAGCTTAACAAATTAAATTACCGAAATTGTAAAATACAATCACACAAATATATTACATAATTGTTTTAAAAATTGTGGAAATAACTAAACACACTTGGATAATAACGACCTCTAACACAATCACACAAATATGTTACATATAATTTTGAATCCTAGTTCAAACTTCATCGTCATCATCCGAAGATGATAAATTACATTGAAACTCATCTTCTGGATCATCGTCTCCAATCTCAAAATCGATGTCTTCCATTGGTTGTGTGCGATCAACTAAAGAATCGACATTGATTTCATCAACGGTAGACGTTAATCCCTCATCATAAGTTTGTTGCAAAATAACGACCTCTTTCTCGTTATACTTCCCTTGAACACGACTTCTTGGATTTACTTTCAAAATAGATTGCCACACTTTCCGAGGACGTTTCGTATTTGGGTATGTCAGATAACACACTTGATCAGCTTGGGATCCTGACATTAATTAATTATTTGATTAATAAAAACACACAAATAAATATATATATATAATCAATAATTTGGATGATGAAAACATACCCAATATGTATGGTTCGTAGTTTGGATATTTCCCAGTTTTAAGGACGTCGAAAACACCTACCGAGCTCTTTCTCGTCCCTATGTGAGGAGTAGGGTCCAACCATTTACATTGGAAAAGTACGATCTTCAAATTCAACGATCCGGGATATGTGAGCTCGATAATCTTTTCTACGGTTCCATAGTAATCATCTTCCACAGACGCTTCAGTATAATTTTGCCCTCTAACACATACCCCATAATTCATTGTTTTCCTGTCTTTTCCGTGGTGTTCGGTGTGAAACATATACCTCCTTGTAAAATGCATGGGCCATTCAGTTACCTTGTTTAGAGGACCGTCGACTATATTGTAAACCCAGAGTGGAAAATGTTGTTCATGTCTCGTTGCATTCACCTGCATCGATTGATTGATAAAGTTTTCCAATCCTTGATATGCGTAAGAAGAATTTAACAATTAACTCATAGAAAGTACATACATATTGGTAGATCCACGTGTGAAATTCATCATCTATTTTCGCTCTGACCTCCTCATCAGTTAGGTCTGAGTTTTCCAATCGAATTTGTGCATCGACCATGCTGTGTTGCCAAAACATGACTAAAACATAGGGAGGGAAAATTATATAAATATGTTATACATCATTATGGGATGAATCACAATTACCTCTCAAACTGCCGGAAATACTCACAATTACGCAAAACATACGCATGAACGCTCTATATTCCTTATCTCTGAACCACAAATCACTACTTTGGCCACTTAGACGACCCACTTCCTTAAATATATCTGGTACATCTACATTGTATACGGGCACTTAACCTTCGTCATACCGAGAAGCCCTAAAACATTACCATGTCTTGTAAAGTTATTGGAAGAAAAGCATATATAAGTAACAAACAAGTGTATGTAAATTAATAATTACCTTCTTCTTCTACCTGTAGAAATTTGTGGCGGAAAGTAGTGTTCTGAGAAGTAAGATATCTCCTCTTTCATGTACGCATGCACGATGGATGCCGCTGGATATCTTTTGTTCTTCGCTAACCGTTTCGAATGTCCAAAAAATCTTTCAAACGGATACATCCATCTGTATTGCACTGGACCGCCAAGTTGTGCTTCGTATGATACGTAGATAGGAAGGTGCTCCGTCACATCAAAGAAAGACAGTGGAAAGAATTTTTCCAAATTACAGATAATCATCACAATGTTTTCCTTCAAAACTAGGAGGCGGCTTTTATCCAATGATAATGTTTTCCTTCAAAACTAGGAGGCGGCTTTTATCCAATGATCTACTACTTAGATCACGGAAAAATGCTCCAAGTGCTGCAGTTCAATTTCTTTATATAAGTCCAACATTTAAATCATTATCCAATACCAATTAATATAATGATGATTGTAATGTAAATATACATGATATTGCTTGGTGAACATTACGCGGGAGAAGTTCTGCAAATATGAAGGGAAGCAAGCGTTCCATAAAAACATGGGCGTCATGACTTTTCATTCCTGAAAACTTTCCACCTTTGATGTCTGCACAACTTGCTAAATCTGACACATATCCATCTGGAAACTTAAACTTCATTTTTGACCCACTATAGTAAGGTAGCTTTTGCTTTTGCTGTTAGTCTCCAAATCGGATATGGGGCGTTCCCACGAGCATCAAGATGCAGTTTCTTCCGAGCACAGAACGTTGCGACATCTACTCTTGACTTGAGATTGTCTTTCGATCTGTCTTTGACATTCATAACTGTATACATGATGTTATCTTCAACATTCTTCTCGATATGCATCACATCCAAACAGCTTCGTAGATTCAGATCAACCCAGTACGGAAGCTCCCAAAATATGCTTTCTTTATGCCAGTTGTGCCAATTCCCATAACCGCCAGGTTTAGTCTCATGCCCATTTCCGCCGCATTCTAATGTTTTAGGTGCCCCGGTATTTAGTATACGCTGGTATACTTGTTCACCCGTCAACGTTGCAGGTGGACACTCGTCCAAGGCGCTCTTTCCCTTAAGAAAATTAACTTTATTCTTTCGTAATGGATGATTGTTTGGTAGAAATCTTCTATGATTGTCAAACCAACACGGCTTCCTACCAGCCGGCAAGTAGAAAGCATTTGTATCACTCATACAAAGTGGACATGCTAAATTTCCATGTGTCGTCCATCCCGATAACATCCCATACACCGGAAAATCACTTATTGTCCATAGGAGAACATTTTTCATGTTGAAGTTTTGATTTAACGACACATCATATGCCTCAACTCCATGATTCCATAAGTCCTTTAACTCCTCGATCAATGGTTAGAGAAAAACATCAAGACTTCCTGTGGATGATTTGGTCCGGAATTCAAAATCGTCAAAAACAGATACTCCCTTTTCATCGCCATATCCGGAAGCAAGTTGTACGGTGTCATGATCACCGGCCACAATGAATGGTTTTTGGACATTCCAAAAGGATTGAAACCGTCGGTGCATAATCTCAAATACACGTTTCGCGTTTCCTCCGCAAATTGTGGATGTTTTTGATTGAAATTTTGCCACTCTTCCGCATCAGATGGGTGAACCATTTTTCCGTCTTCTGTCTGGTGTTCAGCATGCCACCTCATCGATGCTGCAGTCCTCTCGGATTGGTACATCCTCTTTAATCTGTCAGTGATGGGTATATACCACATCTTGCTGACCGGTATTTTAGTACGCCTCCGACTTGCCTTGTATCTCAGTTTTTCACAAAACCTACAATGGTCCAACTGCGCATCATCTTTCCAGAAGAGCATACAATTATCTACACATATATCATATGTATGGAACGGCAATCCTAGCTTCCGCATCAACGTTTCCGTCTCATAGAAAGAACCAGTTGCATTATTAGGCTCCGGCAAATACTCCGTCATCATTTATGCCACTGAATCCATGCAAACTTCAGCTAAATTGTGATCTGCCTTGATGTTCATCTACCGAGCTGCTAATGATAACTGCGAGAGACCTTAACAACAACCATCATACAATGGCGTATTTGCTGCAGCTAACATGTTGTAAAACTGTTTCGCGTCATGGGTAGGTTCTGCATAAACAGGATCATTTCCACTTTGATCCTGTTCATGGTGATAATCAGTAAATGGCACCGAACCACGAAATGCATCATGAAGCATTTCACCATAAACATTTGCGCCATCGTAATTAAACTCTTCATTACCACCACTAAAATCAGCATTTTCATAATATCTACTGCTTCCTCCGCCATCATAATTTGTTTCTTGGTTACCGCTACTAAAATCAGCATTCCCATAATAGCTACTACTACCTACCCCAGCCCCAGTTACATCGTAATCTTCACCGTGTGCCGTCCAAACATAATAGTTTTCCATGAAACCTCTACTATGTAAATGGTACCGAACAGTTTTAGCTTGTTTAAAACCGTTATCATTTTTACACTTTGCACAAGGGCAGTATAACATACCTCCACCTGTAACTGACGAATACTAGGTAGATGCGAACTCCAAGAAATGTTGTACCCCCACCAATAATTCATCTGCGATACTATTTGTGTGAGGATCAATTCGGTTGTACATCCACTCTCGATTAGAATTAAACATAATTCACTAGATCGGGTTTGTGGGTTTTTTCGTGATTTTGAAATTTTCCTTTTTTTTTGGTTTTGTTTTCTCGGATTTTTTGGTTTTTTTGGTTTTTGTTCTCTCGGATTTTTTGGTTTTTTTGGATTTTTTTTTCTGATTTTAAGAGAGAGAGAGGTTTGTTAGGAATGGATAAAGAAAGGTGTGTTGTAAATGGAGAGGGAGAGGTGCGTTGCTTATATAGAAAAAAATTAGTCACTACTTTGTGACTCCTAAAAAGCAGTCACAAATTTGTGACACTTCTGTGACGATTTAGTGACGCTTTAGCGACTACTTGAAGGAGTCAGAAAATTTAGTTTACTCACCAACCAACCGCATTAATCACGTGTCTTCCCACTTGACTTCATTGCCGACATAGCTACCGACATAAATATTTGTGACTGATTTGTGACACTTTCATACAGGCCGTTGAGAGTCACAAAAGTGTCGCAAATTTGTGACTACCCTTAGTGACCACCGCAGTGGTCACAAAATCGTCGCTAATTAGTGACTTCTCTATTGTAGTCGTTGTTTCGTCGCTAATCTGCGACGACATAACGACCGGCTTTAGTCGTCGCTAATTTGTGATGACTTCGCGACTAATTATATATAGTCATTACGGCGTCACAAATTCGTCATTAATCGGTCGCAAATTTAGTGACTGAAAAATCAGTCACAAATGTAGTCACTAATTACATGTTTTATTGGAGTGGCAAAGGTACGTACAAGTTTTTTTTTAATGTCATGATTCCATATAAAATACTTCAGAACTTGAAATCCGGTTGGTTTCTTGTTATTCGTTAGATCTATGTAGTTTTATAATCATCTATATATAAATCTATGCTTAATTTGTATTTATTTGTTTCTTTTCATTTGCTCACGTTGAATTTAGACGTGTTCATATGATTTTATCATAATATAGTGAAGAAATGGAATTGTCCTGTCCATTCATTATGTTACTAGGGTAATACCCGCGCATACGCACGGGTTTTTCTTATATTTATTTTGATAAACAACGTATTCATATACATATTTGATTTAGAAAACACATTTTTAAATTTTTTATATGAACATATTTAACCATTCCTATACAAATTAGTTCATTTATAATGCTCGTTGCTTAGAAACTTAATTATATTTTATTGTAAAACGATATCGAAATTCAGTTTATCAAAAACCGTAGACATTAACGATAAGTAGCTTTGTTTTTTTTTTTGTTTTTTTTAACATTGGTGAGAATGAATGTTTTGTGTGAGTTTTCTTATTCGTACTTGTTTTAATGCCAACTATTCAAACATTTGTGTGTTTGATTTATAACTATAACTATATGATAAACACCACACCTTAGCATGTGTTACAAAGATGTATGAATAATCTTTATTGATGACCAATTGTTCACAATAAGACGGATAAAAAAGAATATGAATAACTTCAAAATGTTGTATGGAAGTTTGTTCATAATTTTGGAAAGATCATCTTAGATTCTTCACATCTTTATTTGTAAATGTTTTGCTTTGCTTTCCTTGTGCATTGCTTTGTAGCTGTTGCAATGGAAGCGATGAATCATCCGAGCAGATGAGCGAGGATGGGATGTTTTATTGCAGTCTGTGTGAAGTTGAGGTGTGAGCAAAAGTCTTTCTGATTGGCAATATCAAGAAACCTATACATATGCTCGTGATTAATAATTGTCTGAATCGATAATATATATTGTTTCATTTTGCAGGTCTTCAAATACAGCAAGCATTGCAGAGTTTGTGACAAATGCGTAGACCGTTTTGATCATCACTGCAGGGTACTAAACGGATTTGCCTGCGAATTTACTGATTTTTTTTTTTTTTTTTTTTTTTTGGACAGCCATAAACTTTATATTAAGTTAAATGTGAGCTTTTACATAATCAGATAAAACTGATTTAGCTAAAGAGTCTGCAACAAGATTAAACTTCCTTGCAATATATTTAAAGGAGATGAATTCAAACTCTTTGGAAAGGTTTGAAATATCATTTAGGATTCCATGAAGTTTGGAGATTCTAGAGCCTTCATTGATTGCTCTAGCCAATTGTAAGGAGTCAGTTTCAACCGTGATTGTCCTTATGCGTTCTTCTAAAGCTCGGTGTAGGGCTTCCCGGATTGCAAGACCCTCTGCCACTAGAGGGGAACACACATGTGTTGCTACCTTTGAGAAGTTACATCGAGGCGTGTCACTTTGCTGAATGAAGGACCAGCCTAGACCAGCTAATAGCAGATCCTCTCTCCAGGCTGCGTCTGTTTGGCAGCTAATCTCCACCTGGATTGGATCGGGATGTTGAGCTACCACTACAGCACTTGGACCGTTGGCTTTACACTCTTGTTTTGACTGCCATTCTTTGGCTTCACAAATTGATTTGGTAATCACCTCAATAGTTGTTGTTTCCTTACTCTCAAATAAGAACTTGTTCCTTGCTTTCCAGATATTCCAGCAAATCCATGGGACTAGAGGGCCCTTACTTACTCCAACTGGTGGTAGACTCACCTTGTGGTGAATCTCTTTCCAGGTTTCCTCAAAGGTTACACTATGCTGTAGAGGGAGAGATTCTGCAAAAGGAGAGATATCCCATACCTGAGTTGCAAAAGGGCACTGGAACAGAAGGTGTCCTGCATATTCAATTTCACCACACCGTCTACAGAAAGGGTGTGCATCCGAAATTCTTTCCGCCAATCTCTCTCCCACAGCAATAGCTCCTTTAGCAACTTTCTAGATGAAGTGTTTTATTTTTGGGGAAACTTTTAGGTCCCAAACATCCATAGCCCAATCTAATGAGCTATTCACCTCTTTATGTTCCACCTTTTCTAAGGCTACATAATATCCTGACTTGGTAGTGTAAGTACCTGAGTTCTCTTTGAGCCACACTCTGGAATCCGGTGTATAGCTCAGGCTTGGTTTGATTTTAAGTATCTCCATCTCCCATTCTGGTAGGTATCTTTGAATTTTTGAGGTGTCCCATTCCTTGGTAGAAGGCACCAATAGGTCTGAGACTAGAATGTTTGAGTCCTCTAAGTTTGCAGGTCCATAGGGTCTCAGGGGTCTTGACGTTGACAACCAATTCTCATCCCAGATGTTCACTGATTGTCCATCCCCAATTACCCATCCCAGGTTCTGACAGAGGACATCTCTTCCTGCTAAAATACTTCTCCATCCATGTGACGCTGAAGATGGTGGTTGACACTCCAGAAAACCAGCCTTTGTGCAATACTTGCCAAGTAACACTTTGCTCAGAAGGCTATTTGGGTTGTTCACTAATCTCCAGCTGAGTTTCCCTAATAAAGCATCATTGAAGCAGGGGATATCACGGAATCCCAAGCCTCCAGTCTTCTTGTGCTGGGTGAGTTTATCCCAAGCAACCCAACACATGCCTTTCTTGTCAGTCTTTGTATCCCACCAGAAACGGGTAAAAGCTGATTAAATCCTTTTGCATAAAGAACCAGGCAATTTGAAGCATGTCATTGCGTATGATGGCATGGCTGCTAGAACGCTCTTCAATAAGACCAATTTACCAGCTCCAGAAAGGAATCTGGTTGACCAACTAATGGCTTTTTGACGAATCTTGTCCACAATACTTGTGAACAAATCTCGTTTCCTGCGGCCAAAATGCTCTGGTAATGGTTGACTAGTTCCCCTGTTGCTTTGTATTTGCCTCTCTCAGTTCTTCCAGGACGGATTTTCGAATAAAGGCTTCTTCTATCCTCCTCTACTGAGTGGTCCCTCCTTCTATTGGAACGTGGAGGTCTCCTTGGCTCGTACCCCGAAGTGGTAAGCGTTCTGTGGCTTTTCTCAGCATCTATATCACCACTCAGAGCTCGAGATCTATGCCTAGATGTGTCCTGACCTCTGTCTCTGTGGTGTACATGTTCAAGCTCCTTTGTATTTCCACGAAATTTGTTTTGCTGGTAGTATGAGCTAGGTCTAGATCTATACTTGTCCTCAGGACGAGAGAGGTGCAGTGGAGCAGTTTGCTGTCTAGATGCTTCATTGGTTTTCTCCAGAGGTAAGCTTGGGCATTCTCTATCTTCATGATCTAATCTCATGCAAAGAGAGCAATGCCTTTCCAGTTTTTCATACAGAAGGGTGGCCACCACTTCATCTCCATTTTCATACTCCACAATAGTCGTTCTGACCAGTGGTTGTAGTCCGTTTATCAAAACTTTCACCTTAGCCGCCGTGAGAGTGATATCTGTTTTTCCATACACTCTAATACTTTCTCCAACAGACTGGATTGTGTCTTGGGTCCAGAGGTGGACAGGGATACCTTGTACTTTGACCCAAAAAGGTATTTGGGGTGGGAAGTCCCTGGAGATAGTATCCTCCCACCTCTGGAGAATAATCATCCATTTCCCATAGTGATAGGGTCTATCTTCTAGAACAAGTTGCATGTCCTCTTCATTTGCAAACATGAACTGGAAGTGACCGTTGCCTAAATAAGTTCCCACTGGTCGCACCAATATCTTCCAGTGGTCTGTGAAGAAAGGAAGAAGGGACCAGACCTTCTGATACTTCTTGTTGGTGACTCTTCCTACCAGCGTAAGAGAGTGTTGCTGTATTAAGGCTGAGTTGTCTGGAGTTTTCACCTTTACTCTAGTGACTGTTGGATCTGTAGCTTGGTAAGCAATGCCTTTACTTTTTTCTTGGTAAGAAAGTCTATTCATCATATCTCCGATGTTGAGTAGCTTAGCTGATTAGTCTGTATAGTGTGGTAGTTGGTGCTTGGTAAGACAGGAGGATCCTCACCAGAAAGAAAAACAACTATCACCTAGAGGCAGAACGAGAAGCTAAGTAGAGGAGTATGTTGGTTCGTAAAAACTTGGAGACGGTCTTGGTTTACACCAGAAGGAATCCATCTCTGAGGCTGCAGCGAGCCTGGAGCTCCGGGGAGCTGGCGGTGTGTAGAAAGCCCAAAAACTAGCTGTTTTCCGGTGATTGCTTCTTGAAGAAGTAAAGAAAGTTTGGTGGAGATTATGGTTTTTTGAAAAGCACCTAAAAGAGGGAAATAACCGGTGGGTCAAGTTGACTTTTGCTAGTTAAACGCTGGGTAAGGACTTTTATCGAAAGATGTGTCTGAGAGAGAAATCGACAATAGTTTTTACAAATTTTTAAACTTTTACTGATTTTTCTTAAACCATTTCATTCTGTTTTAATTTATCATCTTCTTTTGCTTATGGACTTGTGTAGTGGCTAAACAACTGCATTGGCAAGCGGAATTACCGAAAATTCTTCAGCCTTACGATATCAACCGTTTTTTTAGTAGGGTTGCATTGCTCTTTCATGACTTGCTTTGATTGATGAATCAAAGAGTTGGTTGTTATATTCGTCAATTTCAAGTTAAATGTAATATTAACGGGCATAAACTTTGTTCTTTTTCCCTGGGCTTGAGCTTGCAGCTCATTGTGCAATGGTCAACTGGGATTTTTGTGCTGGTGTTATGTTTACTGCGAAAGAACCAGTTTAATGCAGACATTGCCTTAAAGTTGGGAAGCAGCTTCTCGCTAGTTCCATTTGTTTAGTCGTTGTAAGTTATCTTCTCATACAATTGATCTTCCTCTACTTATCCTGAATGCAAGATATGAAGGTTTCTTTCTCCGGCAGGGAGTTTGTACTCTATTGGCAATGCTGGCAACGCTACCACTTGCTCATCTTTTCTTCTTCCACATTCTTCTCATTAAGAAGGTTGTTTCCATTGTTCAAGGACATACTGAGACTTGCTCTTTAGCTATGTGATTTTCCTAACTTAATCTTCTCTAACAGGGAATCAGTACATACGACTACATAGTTGCACTGCGGGAGCAAGAGCAAGAGCAAGAGCAAGAAGCTGGTGGAGGTCAACAAAGCCCTCAAATGTCGATGATCAGCTCATTCACTGGGCTAAGCAGTGCAAGCTCCTTCAATACGTTTCATCTTGGAGCATGGTGCACACCACCGCGTTTGTTTCTTGAGGATCAGGTACCATCATTCACCAATTTGTTTCTACCTTGCATACTACAATTGGCTCTAATGTGTGTGTGTTTCTGTGTGTAGTTTGATGTAGTTCCTCCAGAGAATGCGTCTGTAAGTTCATATGGGAAGAAGTCAGTGGTGGAGGAACGTGTCAAGAAGAAGCCCCAACCTGTAAAGATCAGTCCGTGGACTCTAGCGCGTCTCAATGCAGAAGAAGTTTCAAAAGCAGCAGCAGAAGCAAGAAAGAAATCCAAAATAATCCAGCCAGTGGCGAGGCGGGAAAATCCGTTTGTTGGGTTAGAAGCAAGTAGCAGTTTTGAAGGCAGTGGCCATAGAATGTTCCCATCAAAGTTTGATGCCGTTAATAGTAACGGGAAACAGAGAAGGCAATCTAAGCTTATAAGGTTACCATCAGAATTGCCTCTAGAACCACTGATGAATGTTCAAACAAAAGCAGCTATGGAGACAGCAACTAGTTCAGGGCTAGCTCCTCTTCAGCTAGAAGCAAGAAGCGCGTTTCAAACAAGCAGAGCAATGTCAGGGTCAGGTGGTGTAATGGTTACATCTTCACCAGAGAGCAGCTTAGACTCGCACGACATTCACCCTTTTAGAGTTTCTTCTGAAGCAGAAGATGCAGCTCAGCTCAATGGGTTTTCTTCAGCTATTGGTCTGATGAGTCAACAGAGAGGACAACAACAACAATCCATGATGATGCTTCCATTGTCAAGATCTACAAGTGATGGTTACGATGCATCTGGTGGAGAAGACAGTGATCAGGTTCCTTCTAGAAACATCCACAAATCAAGATGAGAAGCATAGTAATCTCTATAGTTTTGGCTTGAATGGTTGAGAATCCTTGAAGCATTCATTGAATGACTTGTCTGGTCACATTCAAAGGGATCTATCAAGAAAAGTCTACATGCTCAGACAAAAGTGTTTTGTGGGGTTATTACAGTGCCTGCCAGGAGAAGTAGCATCAGTGGAAGACTTTTGTGGATTCTTAAGATTTTATTTTGAAGGTACTAAGCAAATTTGAACATGATCATTTTAGGGATTGACCAGAACTTTCTTTGCTTGTTTATTATTAGGAAAATGCTTTGTTTCTTAAACATGTCAAACTGTGATTCAAAGAAAGTGTGACATATGGAAATCTTGATTGAGACTGCGCTGTAATTTTTGTTGTTAAAATTATTGCATCAGCCAAAATGAGAGAGGGATTGTGATGGTTATTAGTCCGTAGGAGCCACCGATGAATCTAATTACTTATTCTTTGAATTAAAAAAAATACTCTGAGAAGAATTTAAGAGAGACTGAATTTCTAATTTATTTACCTCTTATAGTGCTTTCTTGGAAAGTAAAATATTGGAAATTTGGCATAAAATCTTAATATATAAAAAAGAGTTATTCAAAATTGTAACCATTAGATGGTGACATGTGTCTAATATCGATCGAGATAATGACATGTGTCAAAATACTACAATTATGTTAAATCAATAAAATAAAGACACATTAACATATTTTCTTATTGTTTCATTAACATATTTCTAAAAGGCAAATCAAACTCTAATGTAAATTATTTAAAAAAAATATAGATACCGCTAAGTTAACCAACAACAAAAAAGGCACGTTAACATATTTTTTAGTGTTTAATTAACATATTTCTTAAAGCCTAACCAAATACTATATATTGCAAAATGTAAATTATTAAAATAAGAAAAGTGTTTAATCTAAAAATAGTTTATACTTCAACAAAAAGACACATTACCTTATTTATACCTTATTTATGATTCACAAAAAGAAACTATTACATAAAGTTTTTCAATGTTTTTCAAAGGTTTACTATATAAACTATTCTTTGAAAAATCTTTCAAAGAATACAAAAAACTTTACACATACTTTTCAACATAATTATACAATATTTCAATGTCGGTACTTTCAATGTTTTTTTTTTATTGTATGAAATCTTATAATATAAACTTCTATGCGCACTGAACTATAACTCACGAGATTACGACATGTGTCATTGTTAGTTTAAATTGTGACATGTGTCAATAAAAAAATTCATAATCTATATTATTTACTTTTAAATCAAACTGTAGTCTAATTTTAAAACTAATAACAAATTAAAAGAAATTGTTAATAAAAAGGAAAACAAAAAATAAAATCGAAAGAAACGGAATTAATGAAAAAAAGTATAGTCATAACAAAAATAAGGCAACAAAACTGCACAACAATTAGATAAAAGATAGTCAATGCAATTGGAAATACGAAATTAAGTATCGACCAAAAAAATATAGTTGTCATCATGGTCAAATAAATTAAGAGAAATAGGTTTCATAGCAATTAAAAATTAGTCAATACAATTAAGAATTAAGCTTAAAAATGGTATAATTGTTATTATGTTTAAATAACAAAATGTTGTTACTCAAATAAAAAGGTATAATATTATATTTTCAACTAGGTATCTACCCGCGCAACTGCGTGGGACATGATTAACAAAAAAAAACTATTTTATCCCCTTCCTATTAAAAGCGAAGTCGAATTATTTAGATTCACTAAACGTTATAATTTGATTGGTTGAAAACTATGACGTGTCAAGCCAAAATGATGACATGGTTTTGCTAAAAATATGACATGGCATAGTAGGCTAATTAAATAGATTTTTTTCTTAGTTAAAATCAAACAAAAATATTAAACTCTCACTTCAATAGAAAATAATATTGTTGAGCCACTCATTTTTTTAGGAACAAACAAACCAATAAACTAATTACAATAAATATTATATAGAGGATCTTAAACCATTGTTCATGATAAAATCGTGTGTAAAGAAATTGATCAACTATATTCTCTATATATTTCAGTTTTTTCATATGCTCTAATGATCAAATAAAATAAAATAATTGGTTCCATCGTTTTCAATAAGTTGTTGATGAACTATTTCATTTAGTTTTTTTGTTTTGTTTTGGATTACTATTTCTTTTTCTGCTTATTTTGTTTTTTCTTCATAAAACCATTTTTCGTGATTTAGTTTGTTTAGCTTTTTTGTATGAACAAGATAATTTTATCAACTTTAATTTACTTGGTTTGTTGTTTCAAAAGATAAAAACTAATAAACTGAAAGTTTCAACGATGAATGCAAAGAACAAGGAGATCATCCATCGATTGAATTAGATTTTATTGATCAAAGAAGGGAATACCAGGCCGGGTAAATATGAGTTGTCTAAAACTCTATGTAGACGAGATTTAAAACTCTAAAGGCTATATGTAGGATCTTCGTGGAGAGATAAGCTTGACCAACCATGATGATACCAATACAAGGGTACAATATGACTAAATATTTGAATGAGGTTAGATCGAACGTAATGGGAAGTTTGCTTTCTTTCTTGGAAGAGAGAAAGAGGAGGAAATTGAAAAAAAAAAAAGAATTAGGAGAGAGAATCCCTTACCAATTATGTATTTGTTGGGTCAAATATTATTTATGTAAATTGTTAATTGTTAATTTGAAATAGCATCAATGTATATTTTTCATAATACCTTTTATAAAAGAATTAAGGTGAATTCATTTCGGGTGAACTCACCAATACACAACTCGAGTTTGAGAGTTTGTTCAGAGATAAAAACTTTGAAGTAACATATAATATAGAGCATAGTTTTAGAGCATACCATTTTTTAATCCTCAATTTTTAAAACTCCATACTTTCAGGGGAAATGGGATCAGTGCCAAGTGCTCAAGAGTTGACAAAAACATTGAAAATTTTAATAACCCCCCCCCCCCCCCCCCAATATCAATCAATCAGTAACAACTGTTATATAATATTATAATTTTCCGGGTCTAGAGGATTACGGGATTCGGCCCCGAACTTCTTGAATTCAAAAGAAAAAAGATTTTTTTTTTAATTTCAAATAACAAACGAGTTTCGTATAAAATCATTAGGTTTCCGATGAAAAATTATTTTTAAAACAATATCCATACAAAATCATCTTTTAGTGATGAAAAGATCAACATGCAAAATGGCAGAGAAACATTTTTTGACATCCCAAAAAATTTGTTGATCACTGAGTGCAAAGATCCAATTAAAACAATAGTAAAAGAAATCTACGAAAGGTCATTTGAAAATTCAAACTGATATTGATTTCTACAAATATAGTGATCAGATCAATGATTAAATGCTTTCAAAATTACCATGTAACCAATTTTATAATTTTGTTAACTATAACACAACTAAAAAATATCCATTATAATTTGAAATGAATTGTACTCAAGTAATTTTATGCAATCAATGCAAGTGAAGATAAAGTATATTTAAGTTCAGATAAGATTGTTTCATCATATACTTACTCAAAAGGGTAACGTCGTATATCCAACCAAGTTTTTGGACAATATCAAAGTATTTGGAATGCCTAAACATTAAAATGTTTGTGTTCCTATCATGTATCTTCGTAACATTGATCCTAAAAAAAGGTTATGTAGTGTACTAGACTTATTGTTATTCAGCTGACACGGTTTGTGATTGAGGGTTGAATCATAATTAGAAATGATAAACCAAGCGACAAAGTTTTAGTTAATTCGTAGGATGTTTGTTATCCCACTGGAAACTTAGTTTTATTTCCATAAAGTTTGTACATGGCTTTGGCTTTTCCAATTACAATAAATAAAAGTCAAGGATATACACTACAAAATGGTGGTGTGTTTCTACCTAGGTATGTGTTCTCTCATAGACAATTATATGTTGCAATATCAAGGGTAAAATCTAGGTTTTGATTGAAAATCTTAATAACCGACAACGAAGAAAAAATCCAGAAAAGCCTATAAATATTGTCTAAAATATAATGCTTCAAAATTTTCATTACTTTTTGTTTTGTTCTCAACTTTCATCGGTTTTACGAATTGGACTTTTGTTTTATTTGAGTTTTATTTACCACACTTATGTTATATGTCTTCTTTCATTTCACCATATCATTGAGTTAGCTATATAATTTTTTTCCTCCTTTTATATGTTATGAAAAAACCTTAAAATTTTCATAATTTATAATACCATCAATACTACAATCAAACATATTACAAAAAGTGTGTATATCCGCACACGGTGCGGGCAAGTCACCTAGTTATTATTTAAAACCTCTACATTTAACATAATTTCTATTATTGAACATTGTTAAAAACCAAATATAAATGAAGATGATGCCTAGTGATGGATATATTGAAATAAATATAAGTCATTTAATTTGCATAACTCAACAAAACCAAATATCTATATGATAATAAATTTATAACTAATAATCTTTGGTAACTTTTTTTCAGTACGATTGAAATATATGTCTGATGGAGTTTGCTTTTTCAACACGAAAGTGGTATGGATTTATTAAAATAGGGAAAAGCATAATTTTCATAAAATAAATTATAGTACAAAGATGCCTAGATGTCCCGCGAAAGTTGTTATATGGAATCCTAAACGTAATCATATTTTACATGTTTGCTAGGATTCTAGGGTTTAGGGTCTATGTATTGTGAGAGATTATACTAACATATTTTATTCCTTAATTTGTTAAAATATAAATTGTTTTCAATATTTTACATGCATTTGGGAGAACTGAACCACACATATTTGAAGAAGAAGAAGAAGAGTTTGTATTGAATCTAACCAATTCCATTTTTATGATACTTTAGTTACCCTATTTTTCCAATATTCTAATATATTATCATTAATTACCAAAAACATTATATATATATATTTATACTTTCATTAATATTCTTTTTGAGGAAAAAATTTTAAATTAAAAAAAATTAGAAGAAACAAAATATTGACACTAACTACTTCAGTTCTAGAGAGGAAAAGAAAAAAAAGAGTTTCGTCGTTCTCTTTTCCCGTCATAAATCATAAAATCAATAATTTCGGATGGTAAATTAAACATTTACATTCATCATTAAATAAACTGCTTACTTTCCCATGCCAGTAATAAAATCTCCTCCACATAATGTAATTTTGTGGAACAATATGATTGATGAGTTTCTAATTATTTATTTTCCTATTTTTGAATGTACATAGAATATTTTATAAATATTAATCTACTAAATTTAAATAATAATTTAAAAATTAAAATAAATAATGTTTTATCTTTTTTCGGTGGAGCACTAAACCGCATTTAAAATTAATGTTCTTGAACAACATGACTGGTTTACTAATTTTTAATCACAAGTTATGGTTAGAAAAAACATAAATTTTTATACTATTTAGAACATTTTGAGAATACAGTATACCACTTTTTATACCACGTAATTTTGCACAATTAGAATTCAATAATTGTTCTATTCTCATGTTAAATTGGATAAAAAAAACAAAAATTATTTAATTGGTAAACCGTATTCATTAATGCAACTAAACTTTATAAGCGAGTTTATATTATGCATAAAGTGGATAGCAATCTTACTATTCTCCATCACCTTGACCTTCTGTACTTTTCCAACCGTCTTGAGAGTTCCTAGCCATATTATTGTATTTTTTTTAGAATTACGGATGATCAGAATTTATGACACCCTTGTTTGCAAATCTTCCTTTTACATCTTTTTACCTTTGTCTTTTTCGTTTCCCTCTTTTTTATTCTTCTTCATAGTCCTCATCGTTCTTCTATTGTTCTCACACTATACTACTGCCAATATTTTTAATATCTCCAGACATTCTTTGTCTCCGAACGTGTTTCTCTACCATTATCGAACAATGGTTTTTCCTCCAAACAGTTTTGTTCTAAAGATTATCACAAAACAAAAAATCAAATAACAAAACAAAAGCCGACCTTAAAACTACTTCAATCATGACATTACCTTCTATACCATTAGGTTGACTTAGATGCAGAACACTTCCCATGAGATCATGTTGGACCTTATAAGCTTGCAAACTTTACTGCTAATATATGTTTCTCTAGTGGACATATCGTCACAGTTTTCAGCCTTTCACATTGCTTTTAAATTTGAATTTCACGTTGCAAGTTTTAATTGCATCAATATAATCAGCAAAATCAATTGATCTCTCCCACAATGCCATATTTTGTAGATCCCCGTAAACGCAAATATTTTTTGTAAGTATATAAAACTAACAATTTTTATTTTCTTACCGTAGTTGACACAATTAGCAAAATTTTCTTATGGTAGTTAACACAATTAGCTGATAGATTAGTTGCCATGTTTTCAACTTCTCATACAATAGTATAGATATTACACAAGTAATTCGTATTTCACTTCTACTGACACACAAACACAACCAAAATGTAAGAAACCAACATTTACCCAAATCTAACACATCAGCATGAAATCGATCATTGATTATTCGAAATAAAAATCATATTTTCGTTTAAATTAAAGCATATGATTCTCCAATATAGGAAAACAGATCTCAAAATTGGAGAATTGTTGTGCTTTAATTTAATCGTAGACTTTTTTCCACCATTGAATCGCATTACCAAACTTTTCATGTTCTCCTTTAACGTACTTTTCATCCTCATCCACTTCCTTCTTACAGAGCACAAGGAAGCATATGTGTAATCCAAGTTAAAACGTCTACTCGTAAACATGAAATCAATAACCTTCAATTTCACCATTGGCTCTTACTCGAAAATAATCAACATGTTCATCTTATTCTACTATAGATAGGTTTAATCTAGGTTTCTTGTCTTCCAAGTTAATGCTCTAAAAATTTAATAAGTTTGAGTTGACTTTGTTCAATATCTCCCTTCGATTGGTTCCCATTCCAAAAATCGATTTTTCACAGTTTTCTCATCCTCATCGTAACCGTGTTATCTCTCTAGTGTCTGAAAAATATTAATTAGAAGAAACATTTATAATTGAGTTAGTGACCTAAGGCTTATGCTTACCATCTTTCTCCCATTTACCTTCTTCGATCTTTCCACTTTCAAAACCGGCCTTCAATAAACGGATTAATAAAATTCATTCACAAACCAAGAAATATTTTTCAAAAAGTATAGATAAAAAATAGGTTTGCTGGGTTATTCATACTCTATCTCCCCATTTTGCTTTCAAGTAAATCTTAAATACTAAACTATAGGAGTATTTTATAAGTGTTATATAGTTAGTTGCTTGGGTTTTTTTATTAGTGACATATTTTTCTAATACCAAAAAGAAAAAAAATGTATGAGAGAAGAACCAGTTTTAGACCAAACTATGAAAGCAAACGGACATGCAAAATAGATGGTCGTGTGTATCATAGGGATATATAAATCACTCAAAAGTGTTAAAAACCACCTTGAGAGGAGTTATACATGGCATGTGCCACTCACGAAAACCAACTTGAGGATTGTGGCATATATAGAAATTTTGACACCCTACTTCGCATGGACATGTAATTGTTACAACCATAGCATAACAAAAAGCGTTAAGTGTAATACATAGAAACTTTTGGTATTGAATAGTGCAAGAGTTTCAAGACATATCAGTTGGAAAAATGTGTTCTTGGCAAAGACAAAGATGTCTCTTTTGAAGAGAAAGAAATGGCTGACAATTAAATCTGGTGGATACCTAAAAAAAGCTTTTTTTTTAAGTGAAAAAAACATGTCATTTTTACAATTTAAAGTCAATGTCATTTTTTTGGTTTTTAGTGTAGACATCTTTGAATATTTTTTCAATGCAACTTATCTTCCATAAACTAAGATTTATTTGTCTCTCCATGTGATTATCCAAAAGAAAACAGAGAACATCAATTGAGTCTCATGTGTTACAAAACGCCGCTGGCTCTGGATTTATAGAAAAGAGCATATTTACTTGCATTTTTTTGCTAAACAATATTTCCTTGTAAATCACTTTCTTTTTTAACTCTTTTTTTTACTTCCAAAGTATGGTATCTGCTTCGTTGTTTTGTCTCCTTCCAATCTTTCGTTTTATTTTTGTTTTTTGTGATCATCTTTTCGTTTTTGTTTTGTTTGATTATTTATCTGATTTTAATATTTCTCTCGGCCCTTTGAGTTTAGTTTTTTTTACCATCGTACGTTTCTCTTCTTTTGTATTTCTTATTTCTTTTTGATTGTCGATTGTTTGTATGATGCTCTCAAGCGATAGTCTAATTTATGTTCTTGCATATTCGTATCTACTAATACTTTTCCGTCGTGTGATTTATTACAGTTTTGGCGTTTTTTGATTTCTTTATTTTGCTCTGTTGATATACACATACATTGATACTTTTCGATATTGTGATTTATACAAGTGAAGTATTAGAGAAGTATGGTTTATACAAGAGAAGTATGGTGCGGGTTATAGTAGTCAGGCTGTGTCAGCTGTAGGCAACAAGAGTAACTTTGGTGATCGTTACGGTGGAACCCATGCTGATATACACTACAAGAAAACTGTTTTTTTTGTGACACCCAAATGCGTCACAAAACAGTCACAAATGACCTATTTGCGACATATTTGTGACGAAAACAAGTCGTCGCAAATTGATCGTCGCTAATTAACGTCGTCGCAAATTCGTCGCAAATTAGCGACACATTTGTCACTGGCAAAAAGACATTACAAAATCGCGACTACTTTGTGACGCCAAAAAGTAGTCGTAAATTACCGGCCACGTTGTGACAACATTGTTGTCGTCGTAAATTAGCGACACTGTTGTGACGAGATATTTGGTATCGTTAATTTCCGACTACTTTGAGACTTATACATGTAGTGGGAAATAAACGACTACTTAACGACGGTGTCTAATTACCGACTTTTACGTGACATCGTCTATTAGTCATCAAATAATGACGAATTTGTGACGCTTTTTGTAGTCATAAATAAGCGACTGATTAGTGACTCTCTTCGTAGTGGTTAAAAGTCACAAATCAGTCACTAATGTGTCACATATAAGCTACGATTTTGCAACATGTTTATAGTTACTCTTTGGTCTCTTTGTAGTAACTCATTTGCAACTAAAGTATTCAAAACCAACAAATATAAAATCCAAATGCCAAAAGCTATAATATTACAAGGAACAATAAGTTTTGAAGCATAAAGCTTGACAAGTTGTAGAGTACAAAACATATAGCAAAAATGATTATAACATATTAAAGTTTTGTGTTTAAAACCGAAAGTTAGAGAGTTGGAGATGCAAACATTGAACCAGTCAAGTGTTGCCTTCTAATGGGGTCGTTGAGGGTTGTGCATCAGGCTCCAAGGTAGAGGACTCGAGATTTTTGTTCTTCTCCATAAAAGCCATGACCATCTTCTCCAGCTCTGAGATCCTAGACTGACTGTCCTTAAGGTCGGCAGAAATTCGATCATTTTCCGCATCACGACGCTCATTTTCCGCATCACGACGCTTATTCTCTTCGACTTGTTCATCAATCTTTTGACGAGCTGATTTTCAGGTCCTCCTGCATCTCTAATAGAGAAGACGTAGAAGATTCATCATATCTAACATTTCTTTTCCCTCTGCCAATCTCAAGCTGATGTGACAGCTGACCGATTCCGTAAGGGTTGCCCTTCGGATCGAACTGAGTACACTGCAGTGAAACATATACTTTATATTTAGAACATCAAATCCAAACAATACCAAGTTAATAATCACACCCCTACCAATAGTTGAATCAGTCCTAAGAAACAAGTAAATATTTGAGGAACAAATAACCAAATGAGAATGAATCATCAACAGTGTGATTTTATACTATACTAATCCAGTTCAATCAGTCCTAAGAAACAAGCAACAATGATCGTAGTGGTACATTGAGCTATGATTTTCAGGCATAAAACACATATCAAACAAAAACAGAGAGCAAGAGAGAGGATCAGAATTCAATTAGGCAGTGTAGGAGAGAAGATTTACCATGAGGAATATTTGATTCTTCTGAGCCACAGTCAGATATCGCTGAGTCGAATTTTCAGAATTGTCGGAGTTGTTTGGAGCATCGGCATCCTGATCCATAACCTCTTGCAGGGCCGTCTCGTAAGTCTCTGTAACTTCCTTAGCCTTTTGATCAATGAAGGTTCCATCTTCATTGGTATGAGTCCTCCTAAACACCTCACCCCATGAGACCGGTCGTCCTAGTTCCTCCTCATGTGAGATTAGATAAGATTGATTAGGTAAATAAGTTAGTAACAGATACAAAAGGTGAAAGGATTACCATGTCTTGTTGAATCGTCAAGTAAGAAGATTGGCCTGATCTATGCTTGTGAGCTCCAAGTCCATTGCGGTGCGAGTTGCGAGAGTTAGAAGCCGTTATGCTCTTTGTTTGAGCCTGAGGAGTATTCCAGTAGACCCACATTTCAGTCCAGAGACTGACACCAATCCAGATTGGCCTCACACCCTTCTGCTTCACCTGACTCACAATTCCTCTCATCCTTTTTGTAGCAATCCTATGGAAATGAGCCCTAACCAGCAGAGTGATTCCTAAATCCCAATTGTACATCCCCTATACATAAATAGACACAGTTAAGTAAGGTACATTCTAATGTAGTGTAATAACAGAAAATAGGAACTAATGTAAAGCATTAAACATTACCACGAAAGTTCGGAAGTATCTCTCTCGCTTGTCGATAGGTGTCACACTCCAGCTGTAGAATGGACCATGAACTTGTGACGAAATATTCCAGCTATGACACGGGTCAGTTTTCCTTTGTCCCGAGTAAACCTAGTAAACAAGTTGAAACATCATTAAACATAGGTTAAAAAAAAAATGATGATGCAAACTGAAGGTAAATGATGATGCATACATCCGGAGAAGGCAAGGATGAAACACAGACATACTACTCACGCAAGCAGCTCACAAAAATGAGTAAATTAGAAGTTCAACTTACCACAAACTCTTTTGGCCACCTGGGATGGGTTCTGGACTCAGGAGTGGAAGACTTTGATGACCTGGGAGAGCCAAAACATTATCCAACAGCTCCTGGAAGTCTTGCCCTGTTGCTTCGTCTTGAACAAGAACTTGAGGACCTTGAACGTGTTCAACCTCCTCATCATGACCTTCCATGTCTTCATCTTCCTCTTCGTCTTCCTCTTCTTCCTCCTGATATTCCATATCAACATCCTGAGTGGGTGGTACCACATTTAGATTCAGGATGCCAGCAGTACGAGCAGATGTAGTAGGAAACTCGTCATTGTGAGATGAATATCGGTTGGAGAGTGAAGGGTACTGCAGTGGAATTGTCTTGGTTCAAGATAGTGAGACATTAGGTCGAGAGGAGGGTGTACCCTGAGAAGGAGGAGTACGCTGACCAGATGGGTTTGAGTTGATTGACGAAGTTTGACCGCTGTTAGCCGTAACTCATCCTGTTGGTGAACCGGAAGCGTTGTGGTTGTCTTCTCCAGAACCTGCAGAAGCAAGAAGCTTTCGTTGTACCTTTGAGAGAGGTTGAGTACGAGTACCTGGTCCATTTGCACCACTAGCAAAAGCATGACGCTTTCCCTGAGCCTTTGAGAGAGGGTTAATAGGAGCGACTGAGGCAGGAAGCTTCTCCTTTTCCTTCGAGACAGTGTGAGTAGCAGCGAGTGAAGCAGAAGGGTTCTCCTTTGCCTTGGAGACAGGGTGAGTAGCAGTGAGGGAAGTAGAAGGGTTCCCCTTTGCCTTGGAGACGGGTTGAGAAGCAGCGACTGAAGCAGGACGCTTCACGTAAACTTTGGAGATGGCCTGACCACGACCGCCTGAAGCACCACCACGACCTATAGTTGAGCGGCCTCGCCCTCGTGAAGATCCTCCTTTCGGTCCAACCATAAGGTATGTCGCAGGTGTGGAAATGGATTTATGGGTTAGGGTTTAGGGGAGAATCGAGAGAATCAAAGAGTGAGATGAAATTTGTTGTTGTGTTTGAGAAATCAGAGAATTGAAAAGTTAGGGTTTCAGAGATGAAGAATCCATAGGATTTCTTCACTCTAGGTTTGAATCGAGTAGATGATTTGTGATGATTTGTGATGAATTTCGTGAAAAGGGAAGAAAACACGATGATCGTGTTGAATCGCGGTGGACGAGAGAGAAAAAAAAAAGTTAGGGTTTGTGAATTCTGATTTTGGGAATCATAATTGGTTTTCTTATTTTTGTGTATTGGTCAATATTGTGTCGCAAATGCGTCGCAAATTATTTTGTTTAGGAGGGAAATTAACCCGCCTAAAAGCCCAATCTTTTGTTGAAACATGGCCCACAAATATCACATCTATTTTGGATCCAAGTAGTGGTAATTTATGACTATTTTGTGACACTATTTTAGTAGTCACAAAATCTAATCCCTAAACCCTAAACATTTTGACCAAGAAATATGACCTCTAATATTTCCAAACAAATCCAAATGTATTTCTTTAGTGACTGCTTGCTTATATCAATCACAATAATAGGATTTGTGAATTTTGATTTAAAACATCACATATACCTAATGTTACATTAAACTTCCATGTGATTATGTAAACAACATAAGGATGTGGAGACAAGGATATGTGAAATATCAAGTCTAAATTTTTTCACTACAAAAATCTATATTTTTATCTACATTTGAGTTAAATACCTTATAAATAGGAAACAAATAATACACACTTACATTATTGTTGTTTATTTGTGAAACATGAAAAAGGTGGTCGCAAAACAGTGGGTAAGTCGTCACAACTATTCTTGTCGTCGTTTATTCGTCACAAATAAGTGGGTAATATATGACGATTTAGTGACATATTTTATGTAGTAGCAAACAAATCCCCAAAACCCTAAAACATTTACGAACACCCCAAATTGTCACAAATTCGTCGCAAATGAGTCACAAAAGTTTTGAAGATTTTTGCAAAAAATGTGGCAGTTACCACTGCTCGATCCCAGGTCTCTTAGTGTTTGGTAGGGAAGGTGTGGAATCTTGAACCGTTAAGCTATTGTGTTTAATCGTTTACTACTAACATTTACATTTATATATACTTGTTTTGGAAACGAGAAAATAAAATGTGGTGGTCAAGCGTTTCGAACTCAAGACCTCTAAATGTATGGTTTCGTTATAAGTCTGTATTGAACCATTGAGCTATTGTGTTTAATCGTTTACTACTAACATTTACATTTATATATACTTGTTTTGAAAACGAGAAAATAAAATGTGGTGGTCAAGCGTTTCGAACTCAAGACCTCTAAGTGTATGGTTTCATTATAAGTCTGTATTGAACCATTGAGCTATTGTGTTTAATCGTTTACTACTAACATTTACATTTATATATACTTGTTTTGAAAACACAAAACACAAATATAATACACATTACCATAAAATCTTTCAAAAGTCCAAACACACTTGCAAAATAAAAACATCAAAATACAATCTCACAAAGTGTTATACATAAGTTGGAATCACGGTTCAAATATCATCTTCCTCGTCTGAAGATGATAAATTACATTGAAACTCATCTTCTGGATCATTGTCTCCAATCTCATAATCGATGTCTTCCATTGGTTGTGCTCGATCAACTAAAGAATCGACATTGATTTCACCTACCGTAGACGTCAATCCCTCATCAGAACTTTGTTGCAAAATGACGAGCTCTTTCAATTTATACTTTCCTTGAACACAATTTCTTGGATTTACTTTCAAAACAGATAGCCATACTTTCCGAGGTCGTTTAGTATTTGGGTACGTAAGATAACAAACCTAATCAGCTTGGGACCCTGACATTAAATAAAATTTTGATTAGTAAATATATATAGATAAATTAATTGGGATCATGAAAATTATACCTAGTATAAATGGCTCGTAGTTTGGATATCTCCCAGTATTAAGGACATCGACAACGCCTACCGAGCTCTTTCTTGTCCCTATGTCAGGAGTAGGGTCATACCAATCGCAATTGAAAAGTACGATTTTCAAATTCAAAGATCCGGGTTATGTGAGCTCGATAATATTTTGAATTTTTCCATAAAAATCATCTTCCTGAGACGCGTCCGAATAATTTTGCCCTTTCACACATACCCCATAATTCATTGTTTTCCTGTGTTTTCCGTGTTCCTCGGTATGAAACATATACCCCATTGTAAAATACATAGGCCACGATGTTGCCATGTTTAGAGGACCTTCGATTATATCGTAAACCCACAATGGAAAACTATGTTGACTTCTCGTTGCATTCACCTGCATATAATGGTTATATGTTATTGATTCAATGGTTGATGCAAAAGAAGGATTTAATTGTTAATTCGTAGAAAATACATATATATTGTTATATCCAAGTATGAAATTCATCATCTTTTTTTGCTGTGACCTCCTCATCAGTTAGGTCATGATTTTCCAATCTAATTTGTGCGTCCACCATTATGCGTTGCCAAAACATGATTATAACATAAGGATGGAAAATAAAATAAATACGTTCTACTTAATTGTCGAATGAATTATAATTACCTCTCAAACGGCCGAAAATACTCACAATTACGCAAAACATATGAGTGAGCGCTCGCATATTCCTTATCTTCGAACCAGTGATTACTACTTTGGCCACTTAGACGACCCACTTCTTTGAATATATCTGGTACATCTACATTGTATTCGGGCACCTCACCTTCGTCATACCGAGAGTTCCTGAACAAACATTACCATGTCATTGATATGATTGCAAGAGAGCAACATAATTAACAAACATGTTAAGGTAAATTATTAGTTACCTTCTTCTTCTAGCTGTGGAAATGTGTGGCGGAAAGTAGTGTTCTGAGAAGTAAGATATTTCCTCCTTCATGTACGCATGCACAATGGACGCCGCGGTGTATCTTTTGTTCTTCGCTAAGCCTTTCAAGTGTCCAAAGAATCTTTCGAACGGATACATCCATCTGTATTGCACTGGACCACCAAGTTGTGCTTCGTATGGTAGGTGGATAGGATGATGCTCCATCACATCAAAGAAAGAAGGTGGAAAGATTTTTTCCAAGTTACAGATAATCATCACTATGTTCTCCTTCAAAACTACGAGGCGGCTTTCATCCAATGATCTACTGCTAAGATCACGAAAAAATGCTCCAAGTTCTGCAATTATAATTCTTTCGGTAAGCCCAACATTGAAATCTTTATCTAATCCCAACATAAGGATGATTGTAATGTAAATAAACCTGATATTGCTTGGTGAACATTACGTGGGAGAAGTTCTGCAAATATGAAGGTAAGCAAGCGCTCCATAAAACCATGGGCGTCATGATTTTTCATTCCTGAAAACTTGCCACTTTTGATGTCTACACAATTTGCTAAATCTGATACGTAGCCATCTGGAAATTTGACTTCATTTTTTACCCACCCCAGTAAGGTAGCTTTTGCTTTTGCTGTTAATCTCCAAATAGGAAATGGGGCTTTGCCATGAGCGTCAAGATGTAGTTCCTTACGAGCAAAAAACGTAGCGACATCTACTCTTGACTTTAAATTATCTTTCGATCTGTCTTTGACATTCATAGAAGTATACACGATGTTATCATGGATATTCTTCTCGACATGCATCATATCCAGACAATATCGTAGATTCAGATCAACCCAGTATGGAAACTCCCAAAAGATTCTTTCTTTATGCCAATTATGCCAATTCCCATAACCACTAGGTTTAGTCTCATGTCCGTTTCCACCGCATTGTGATGTTTTTTGCGCCCCGGTATTTAATATACGTTGGTATATTTGTTTACCCGTCCACGTCTCTGGTGGAGTATCGTCCACGGCGTTCTTTCCCTTAAGAAAATTTACTTTATTCTTTCGTAATGGATGATTCTCCGGTAGAAATCTTCTATGGTTGTCGAACCAACACGTCTTCCTATCAGCCGGCAAGTAGAAAGAATTTGTATCACTCATACAAATCGGACATGCTAAATTTCCATGTGTCGTCCATCCCGATAACATCCCATACGCTGGAAAATCACTTATAGTCCAGAGGAGAACAGCTTTAAGGTTGAAGTTCTGATCTAACGATACATCATATGCCTTAACTCCATGATTTCATAAGTCCTTTAACTCCTCGATCAATGGTTGGAGAAAAACATCAAGACTGCCTCGAGGATGATTTGGTTCTGAATTCAAAATCGTTAGAAACAAATACTCCCTTCTCATCGCCATGTCTGGAGGCAAGTTGTAGGGTGTCATGATCACTGGTCACAATGAATGGTTTTTGGACATACCAAAAGGATTGAAACCGTTGGTACATAATCCCAAATACACGTTTCGTGTTTCCTCCGCAAATCGTGGATATATTTGATTGAAATTTTTCCACTCTGCCGCATCAGATGGATGAACCATTATTCCATCTTCTGTCTGGTGCTCAGCATGCCACCTCATCGCAGCTGCAATCCTTTCGGATTGGTACATCCTCTTTAATCTGTCAGTGATTGGTAGATACCACATCTTGCTGAACGGTATTTTAGTACGCCCCCCACTTGGCTTGTATCTTGGTTTTTCACAAAACCTACAATGCTCCAACTTCGCGTCTTCTTTCCAGAAAAGCATACAATTATCTACACATACATCATATGTATGGTACGGCAATCCTTGCTTTCGCATCAATGTTTCTGTCTCATAGTAAGAACCAGTTGTATTATTAGGCTCAGGCAAAAACTCCGTCATCATTTCCGCCACTGAATCCATGCAAACTTCAGTGACATTGTGATCCGCCTTGATGTTCATCTGCCGAGCTGCTAGCGATAACCGCGAGAGACCATCACGACAACCATCATACAACGGCGTATTTGCTGCAGCTAACATGTCATAGAACTGTTTGACGTCGTGGGTAGGTTCTTCATAAACATGATCATTTTGACTTTGATCATGTTCATGTTGATTATCAGTAATTGGCACAGAACCGCGAAATGCATCATGAACCATTTCAGCATAAACATTTGCGCCATCGTAATTAAACTCTTGCGTACCGCCACTAAAATCAGTATTTTCATAGTAGCTACTGCTTCCTCCGCCATCGTAATTTGTTTCTCGGTTACCGCTACCAAAATCAACATTCCCATAATAACTACTACTTCCTACCCCAGCCCCAACTACATTGTAATCTTCACCGTGTGCCGTCCAAACATAATAGTTTTCCATAAAACCTCTACTATGTAAATGGTACCGAACAGTTCTAACTGGTTTAAAACCTTTATCATTTTTACACTTTGCACAAGGGCAGTATAACATACCTCCACTACTGAGTGCCGAATCCTGTATAGCTGCGAACTCCAAGAAATGTTGTACACCCACCAAAAATTCATCTGACAGATTATTTGTGCGAGGATCAATCCGGTTGTACATCCACTCTCGATTAGAATTAAACATAATTTTTGGGTTTTTTCGATTATGTTTTCTCTTTGGTTTTTTTTTCTCTTTGATTTTCTTTTCTTGGATTTCTTTTTTTAAAGTCACGAGACTTTTTGTATGATGGAGAGAGAGATGTTGTGGTGAATGGAGAAAGAGAGGAGCGGTGGCTCTTATATAGAAAACATTAGTCACTACTTTGTGACTCCAAAATACCAGTCACAAATTTGTGACACTCATATGACGATTTCGCGACGATTCTGCGATGCATTAGTGACTACTTTTCGGCGTCACAAAAATTAGGTAACTTACCATCCAAACCCATTTATCACGTGTCAAACCACTTGCCTCAATGCCGACATGCTTACCGATATAAATATTTGCGACTGATTTGTGACACTTTCAAATAGTCCACAAAGAGTCACAGAAGAGTCGCAAATTTGTGACGAAGTTATGACTACCTTTACTCACTACCAATTTCGTCACAAAGTCGTCGCTTAGTTGCGACTACACAATTTTAGTCCCTAAATAGTCACTATATTGCGACGCCTGAACGACGAAATGTTTGCGTCTCTAATTTGTGACTAATTTGCGTCTGAATTTTTTTAGTCGTTAAAGCTTCGCAAATGCGTCATTAATCGGTCGCAAAATAAGTGACTGAAAAATCAGTCACAAAAGTTAGTCACAAAAAAAAAGTTTTCTTGAAGTGATAGGATTTCATCGTGACGTTAATGGGCCTAGGATCCTGCCTCCATCTCTGACGCATGGACCATATGCTTCTCAATAAGCATTATGCTGGTTCAAGTGATCTAATGCACAGGAGTGGCATTGGTGAAGACAGGAATTCTGAGCATTCTGAGAGACTGATCTATCAGGCTGCACTGCAGGTACTCATCCTCAACCAATCTTCTATTTTTAATGGACTTCAACATTTAGTTGTTCTTTTGTACTTGCATGTCTCGTGTCCCTTGTACCAGCTTTACAGTTTTATGGCTCTTTAGAATATCTTGATATGATTGTAATAGTGACTATGGAGCAGTCAATAATTACTCTAGATTCGGCTTATTTCGTTTGGTTATTTTTTTTCAGAGATTCATGCGGCATTCAACGTTTTATCAGGATTTTGATGTCTCAATGTTGCTTGAGCCATACTACAATGGTTCTCTATTCAGTTTTAGATTGAGTATCTTAATTTTGCAATGAGTTGCATTGTTTTTCTTCATGTTTGAGAAATAATGTTAATCTGGATCATTGACTTTATATTTAGCATTCGTTTTGATTTTACGTTGGTGCATTATATTTATGCGGAGAGCCCTGTTGTTCCATAATCAACCTAATATTAAATTGCATGTTAAGTGCAATTTTGATAAGCAAGTATTTTTAGCCTGCAGGATCTGAATCAACCCAAGACCGAAGCCGATCTACTTCCTGGTACCCTTTCAGTTCCTCTTATGAGGCATCAGGTACTGCCATCTTGATCAGGTACTGCCATGTTTTAGTTCAAAGTACTTTTATACGATCAAAATTTGTTATAATATATTGTTTGTTTCCTATTTTCTTTACCAAATTGGTATATGATCTGTGATTTTTTTCTTTCTGTTGCTATGATTTTTTTCTTTTTGTTGCTATGATTTTTGAAAGTTTATGTGATTTCCCTCAGTTCGATCTCATAGTTTTGGGTGTGTGTTAGTTACGATTCTATTTAGCTCACGGATAGTTATATTCCAATATTTATTTTTAAGTAGTATTTGATTTCTTTGTTGTTTTCATTTTCTTATTTGTAAATTTGATATGTTGTGGTCATGACTGTTTCAAAATATTATTGCAATTGTAAAGCTAATTTTGTGATTGCGTCTTATAAGGTTTTTCGGGTACCAAGAACAAGAAATTTTCCAATCAAGAAAAGATAGGGTATCAGAAGCAAAAAAACTAATTAAAAGGTGATTAAAACATCTATATTTATTTATTCTTATTCCATGACATAATTCTTTACGCTTTTTTTCTTTTCCAGAAATTAAGAGACCGTCTTTGATTTTTTAATCTGAATCAATGCATTTGTTGATTATAGGTTCTAATGTTTCTAACGATTTTTGACATCTCCATGTATGATTCTTTGATTTTCTTATCTGAATCAATGCTTTGTTGTTTATAGGTTCTAATGTTTCTAATGATTTTTGTTATCTCCATGTATGATTCTTCTTTACCGTTTGCTTTTGTTTCTTATGGGTTTGGTTTTATCATTTTGCTTTATCATTTTGTTTTACGCTTTTATACGATTTAATTTCTCTATGGGTTTAAGGAAGCAAACTGTGAAGAAAATTTAGGTATATTTAGGTCCGTATTTGTTTTCGATCTAATAATTGTTTTTGATGGTTTCGATGTTTTAATTTGTAGGTGTGGGGCAAAGACAACACATGCAACAAACAAATGCTCTTGGAAATAATAAAACAAGAACAACCAACTAAGAGTGCAATAAATCCATCATTTCTCGCAACAACCAACGGTAGCCAAAGAAAAGAATAAGGTATGGAGGAAGCTTTTAATCTTATGGATGGAAAATCAGATGCCACTACAAGATAACATTGTTTTTGTCACCGAAATGTGTGACTGAATTTTTGGTCGCACATTTTTGCTACGAAAGAATAACTACTTTGTGACTGTTTTGTGACTACCGAAATTTAGTAGCTAAAGAGTCGCACATTTGCAACTGACTATTTTAGTAGCAAATTGAGTCGCAAATGTGTGACTGAATATACATGTAGTGACAATTTTGCGACAAACAATGGGAGTGTCAATAGAGTAACAAATTTGCAACTACTTTGCGACGATATTTTTATACCTAATTCGTGACAAAAGCGTAACAAAAAAATGTAGGTAGAAACGTGGAATGTTGGACTACTTAAGTAGGTGAAAACGTGGAAAAGCAGTAGCTAAGTAGGTGTTAACAATTTTTGTCACTACTTTGGGTAGTAGCAAAAGAGTAGCAATTTATTAGCTATAAATAACGCTCGTTCCCACCGTAGTTCTTCATTCCCAACTTGTTTATTCTTTCTTCTCCATTTTTTATGTTTTTAAAAAAACCTCTCTAGATATTAAAAAAGCTTTATATTCTTTATAATTACGCTTCATTTTTTATGTTTTTAAAAAAACCTCTCTAGATATTAAAAAAGCTTTATATTCTTTATAATTACGAAAAACAAATCTGGGGGTAAAATTAACAAAAGAGCGTTTGGTGAGATATCTTTTTATTTGAATTTATTTAAAAAAAAATTAATTTTTTTTGTTAAAAAAAAGAAAAAAAGGAAAAAATATGTGGCATTCAAACCGAAATTGGATGTATGCTAGGATTGACCCGCAGACGAACAATATATCAAGGAAATTTGCAGATGGAGTGACGCAATTAATCAATTTCGCAACTAACCAGCCGTTCTCGATAAGCAGTGGAGGTAGGTTATACTGTCCTTGTGTACAATGTCAAAACTTGGGTAGGTTAAAACCGGCTAGATCAGTTGAAAAACACTTGCTTGGTCAAGGATTTATGCCAGGTTATTATGTATGGACATACCATGGAGAAGATTACCATGCTCATGGGGTAGGAACTAGTAATCAGTATGATAATGTAGATTTTAGCAGCGGTAATTATAATGAACCGGTCAATTATGAAGAAGAGAATGTTTATGCCGGAATGGTTAGGGATGCATTTCATGGTTCTGTTCCATTTAATGAATATCATCCTGGCCATGAACATGATCAAAGTGGAAATGATCATGTCCATGAAGAACCTACAGATGAGGCGAAACAGTTCTATGATATGTTAGAAGCTGCAAATACTCCCCTTTATGATGGTTGTCGTGAAGGTCTTACGAAGTTGTATGTGGCGGCTCGGGAAATGAACATCAAGCAAGACCATAATTTGGCTGAAACAGCTATGGATTCATGGTCTGATTTAATTACGGATATTTTACCAGAACCTAATCAGGCAACTGCTTCGTACTACGAGACGGAAACGCTTATGCGAAAGTTAGGCTTGCCTTACCATACATTTGATGTATGTTTAGATAACTGTATGCTCTTCTGGAAAGAAGATCAAGATTTGCATTATTGTAAATTTTGTGGGAAAGCAAGATATAAGGAAACTGGCGGGAGGACAAATATACCGTTCAGCAAGATGTGGTATCTACCAATCGGTGACAGATTGAAGAGGATGTACCAATCGATGAAAACGGCGGCATCGATGAGGTGGCATGCAGAACACGAGTCTGATGACGGAATAATGTGCCATCCATCTGACGCGGCAGAATGGAAAATTTTCAATGAAAATTATCCAAGTTTTGCGGAGGAAACGCGAAACGTATATTTAGGATTATGTACTGACGGCTTTAATCCATTCGGTATGTCCAAAAATCATTCGTTATGGCCTGTTATCCTGACACCGTACAACTTACCTCCGGATATGGCAATGAAAAGCGAGTATTTGTTTCTTACGATTTTGAATTCGGGCCCAAAGCATCCACGAGCCAGTCTAGATGTTTTCCTTCAACCACTTATCGAAGAGTTGAAGGATTTATGGAATTACGGAGTCGAGGCGTATGATGTGTCCACAAATCAAATCTTCAACCTTCGAGCCGTCTTGTTGTGGACGATAAGTGATTTTCCGGCGTATGGGATGTTGTCAGGATGGACGACACATGGAAAATTAGCGTGTCCAATTTGTAAGAGTGATACAGAGGCTTTTCGATTGCCGTCTGGGAGGAAGACTTGCTGGTTTGACTGTCATAGAAGATTTTTGCCCCCTCACCATCCGCTACGAAAAAACACTCGTGCGTTTATCAAGGGAAAGAATGTAGTTGACGACTACCCAACAGAATCTGTGTGTGGAGAACAAGTTTTGGAGAGTATACGGTATGTGGGCGCAGCTAAAACATCTGAGTGTGGTGGGAATGGGCATGAAAGAAAACCAGAGGGCTACGGAGATTGGCACAATTGGCATAAAGAAAGTATTTTTTGGGAGCTACCATACTGGAAAGATTTAAATCTACGGAACTGTCTTGATGTGATGCATATAGAGAAGAACTTTGAGGATAACATCTTACATACTGCGATGAATTTGAAAGGCAAATCGAAAGACACTGTCAACTCAAGGTTAGATATCGCACGATTTTGTGCTCGACAAGAATTGCATCTTGATGGACGTGGTTACGCCCCATTTCCTGTTTGGAGATTGACTGCAAAAGCCAAAGAAGCCTTACTTATGTGGGTGAAGAATGAGGTAAAATTTCCAGACGGCTATGTAGCAGATTTAGCGAGTTGTGTAGATGTCGCTGGTGGAAAGTTCTCTGGAATGAAAAGTCATGACTCCCACGTTTTTATGGAACGATTGGTTCCGTTTGTTTTTGCCGAACTTCTTCCTAAACACGTCCATCAAGCATTGTCAGGTAAATAAATTAATACAAAGCTTATGGATTCTATGTTCATTGTCGATATAGTACTCATCAATACCATTTTTTTAGGAATTGGAGCTTTTTTCGAGACCTCAGCAGCAGATCGTTGGATACGAGCCGACTAAAAATTATGAAGGAGAACATCGTGATGATTTTATGTAACTTAGAAAAAATATTTCCACCTTCTTTCTTTGATGTGATGGAGCACCTACCCATCCACCTACCATACGAAGCTGAGCTTGGTGGTCCTGTCCAATACAGGTGGATGTATCCATTTGAAAGGTTTTTCAAACATTTGAAAGGCAAAGCCAAGAATAAAAGATATCCAGCGGCCTCAATTGTTCAATCGTATATGAAAGATGAGATATCCTATTTTTCCCAACACTACTTTCCACCCCCATGTCTCTACAGCTCTTAGAAGAAGGTAATCAGTGACGCACATATATAATGTTTAATTAGTACTGTTGAAGTTATTTCAGCCTGAAGTTTAGGACGAGTCATTCAAAATAATGAATAATTATGCAGGAGAAATCGCTATGATGAAGGTGAAGTACCTCAATATATTGTGCCAGTACCAGATATATTTAAAGCAGTAGGCCGTCCAACTGGTAGACGCAAAGACATGTGGTTAACTGCACAAGATTACAATTGTGCACACTCATACGTCTTGCGGAATTGTGATTATTTTCAACCATTTGAAAGGTATATGATATTATGTTAATTAGATACGTATTTAATTAATAATGAATAATTTAATTATCAACATTTTCAGTTACGTTTAAGTATTTATGAAGTGCGTTTATGAAAACAGGATGTGCGAAGCACAAATTCGTTATGATAATCCGGGCCTACTGGAAGAAGGGGTTACGAAAAGAAGAGATGAAATATTTCCTGACTGGATCCGCAAATATGTACGTTCGTCCAACCATTTTCTAAATTATTTGTAGAATATATATGTAATGTTTTTTGTCGTATTTAAAAAAAAAATATATATATATATAGGTCCAAACAATGGAGACACAAGAAGGTTTTCCGTATTGGGTTAAAGATGTTGTGGAAGGGCCGGAACGTAAAGTTAGAACGTTCCCCATTTATTGTACCCGGGGATATGTGTTTCACACAGAGGATCATGGCAAGAAGAGAAAAACAATGAATTATGGGGTATGTGTGAAAGGGCATAATTATGCAGAGAACGTAGAGGACGATTTTTATGGGAAGATAGAACGTATGATGGAGTTCCAATATCCGGGAGTAACGAATTTAAAAATCACACTTTTCTACTGTAAATGGTTTGACCCTACTTATGGAAAAGGCCTACGGAAAATGATTTAGGCGTTGTGGACGTGGTCATGACATGGGAGTATCAAGGCTACGAACCATTTATTTTAGGTATGTATGGCAAGGCATAAATTGTTATATTTGTTTTTATTATTCTATAAATCTAAAGTTTAATAATAAATGTACAGCCTCCCAAGCTGATCAAGTGTGTTATCTTTCGTACCCACGTGTTAAACGCCCTCGAGTCGCGTGGCATACAGTTCTGAAAGTAAACCCGAGAAATCGTGTTCAGGGAAAGTCAAACAACCTTGTCGTTTTGCAACAAACAGCTGATGATGAGGGAATGACAAATATGGTTGAAGAAGTCGTTCTCGATACTTTAGTCGACAACACACATCGTCCTGAAGAAATTGATGTCGAAGTTGCAGATGCTGATCCCGAAGATGAATTTTGTTGTAATTTATCATCTTCAGATGACGACGAAGAGGTTGACGAGGATGTTAACGACGAGGACGAGGATGATCACACCGATCAGTATTGAATTTGAATTTTGGCAATAAATTGATTAGTACTAGAGGTTTGTGGGAAATAAGTCATATAAATGGCAATGTAAATGTATTTGGGTAAGTTTCTTGTAATATTTATGTTTTAATAAAAATGACTTTAGTGTAAATGTAAATCATATTTGGGTAAGCTTAATAACACGTGAATAATCTGTTATTTACAAAAAAATGTAGCGAATGTACAGAAAGATTCCGTTAGCTATACTGGTTCGCAACATGTTAACACCGACAACGAGGTGAGGGGTTCGAGTCCTATGTCGTGTAATAACACGTTTTGGGCTGCTAATTTCGAAGCTCAAAATCTTTTTTGGGCCGGTAATTACGAAGCCCAGACCACTCACGATACAACAACAACCCGACGCCTCATTTCTTTCTCCGTCGACCTCAAATCCCTAAATTCCCAAATTAAACCTAACCCTACTTCATCATCTCTCTCTGTCGATTCGGAGTGATTGTTGTTCTTGTTCTTGTTTTCGGATTCATCTTCATCGATTCTCTTCCTTCTTCTTATACCCTATTCTTCTTTGAATCGTTCGTAAACCCCAATTCCCAGTTCTCATTCCTTCCGGGTTCGAGTCTTTTCATTTTCTCATTCGAACTCGTCTTCTTCTTCATCTGTCGGTATGTGTTAATCCCACCAGTGAACTCTACTTTTGAATTGAAATTCCTAACCGCAGTCATCTTCTTCTTCTTCTTCTTGAACCATCTTCATCTACCCTAGTTCATAAACCTCACCTAATCTCTCTCTCCCGAGTCCTCGCTAACAGTTTCTATGGGTGGGAACGGTAAGTCGCAGAGAGGTCGTGGGGCGAAGACAGGCGGTGGTGTTAGAACACGAGGTGGTGCAAGTAGAGTCAACGCCGGTAGACCAACAGTGCAAGCTGGTCCGACCAATGGTGGAGATGTTCCGGTGAACACCGGAAAACGTCAAGACGGAGACACGAGGCAAGCCGGAACGAAACGACCGGCTGCGGCTGCACTTCTGTCCCTGAACAGAGGGAAAGCGCCTGCACTTCTGTCCCTGAACAGAGGGAAAGCGCCTGCAGTAGATAGAGGGAAAGGTCATGCAGAAGATAGAGGGAAAGGACCTGCCTTGGACAGAGGAAAAGGTATATGCACAACCCTAACTCCTCCATCCGCGGCCTTACCTGCTGCAAACACAACCGTTGAAGCTTCACCGCGAAGCGTCCGAAGTAGAGCTAATGAGGATCTTTCGCCGAGAGGCTCAATTCCTAGACACGTCGGGGATCAAGGAACGTCTTCTAACGCGTCGACCCGGTCCTCTCAGGACACTGTCTCCGTCAACAGAACCACTCTCCCAAGACAGTATGGACCGTCAATTGAGCCACGTCTCCGCCTGCAGAGGTCTCCGTTTCCACATCGCCAACATTCACCTCCACGGGTTGAGATGCCCATGGCAGAAGAAGAACATGTCGAACCACAGCCTGTGGATAATCCTGGAGCCGGTTTGGAGAACTTCGATCAACAGTTGGAAGATCTCCTTCATCTGCCTGGCCGAGAGAATCTGACTTTTTTTAGTCCACACCCAGTCCCTGGGAAGAGAACCCTCTGGTAAGTAGTCATTTACAATGTCCATATTCAATTGCATTTGTTACATGTAGTCACTCAATTATGGTTTGTGTACTTTGAATAGGTTTGTCCGAGACAAAACTCGTTTGTCTCGTGATATTGGTGGAATATTGAGGCAGAAGTTCGATAAGGCTTATTTCAACTGGTCAGTTACGCCTCAATCACAGCGAGAGCTTTTTTCCGAACATTTGCGGTAATATTTCATATAATTACTGTTAGTTTGTATAATTTTTTTCATTCTTTTAGTAACTTACTAATTTTGTTTATTAACTCTTAAATGTAGCAAAAATACACATGGGATTTAGGTTTGACTGGGCTGGTGAAGGAACAGTTCGTGGTCATTGCTAAAGAGAGGCTGAAAGGCATAGTCAGTCAAGCGAAGCAAAAGGGTGAGAGGCCTTAATGGATTGACGACTTACTGTGGCAGGAAATGTGGCTGACTTGGGACACTCCAGAAGCAATTAGCAAGAGTTCCATCTGTTCTGACAATCGAAACTCCTCGCGCGGTGGTGTTGGAGCTCACAAACATGTCTCTGGCCAGAAGTCATACCTCACAAGACAGCTCGAAATGGTTAGAACTTCTCTTTCTTTCTCTTGTTTTCGGTTTCCTTGTCAATAATGACTTCTCGACTTTCACAGGAGGAGGAGTTAGGGAGACCGGTTTCATTTGTTGAGGTGTTTGTTAGGACGCATACACTGCCCGATGGCACTTTTGTTGATGAGAAGGCAAGGGAAATAGCGACAAATTACGAGGTCATTCTTGAAGATGTAATGAGGAACAAGGAGGTCAATTGCACAAATACTTTGGACGATTCCGATGATGCTTCCACACTAACCATTGATGAACAAAATGAGATTTTTCTAAAGGTGAGTACGTCAATTATAATTGATCTTTTAATAAACTTTTACTTATGTGGTAAACATTGTTTGTGTCTTCTATAGTTTGTGTTGAACAAATATCGCCTTTTGTTTATTGAAGTTGGTGGTTAGATGTCTCTATTTCTGACCTTGCATAGACTTGAAATTGTGCAAATAGAGTTTACTGTGTAGAGTATATATAGAATTCCTTAACTTGTCTGACATGTTTCCTTTTTATAGTGTACTAAAACAGATTGTAAAGGAAACACGTTTGGGCTTGGCCAACTTCAAGACTTGGTGAAAGGGAAAGGGAAGGTGGCTTATCCAAGCTCTTCTGACTCTGCCTTCTCGGAGATGCAGGATGAACTGAGAGATGCACGTGTAAAGCTCCTATATCACGATCTAGAGAATATTCGCAGGGATCAGGAGCTTCAACACACTCAGGCGCAACTCGCAGAACTTCAAGAAGCTAACAAGGAGCTGGGAACCTTCAAACTCATGTTCGCATATTTGAAACAGAAGACTGACTTCGTCGAGTACCTCAGCCAAGCTCAGACAGCTGCAGCGAGTCCAACCTCAGCAGCAGGTAACACCGCACCTGACCCACCATCTGCTACGACCTCACCACATCCACCGGCTACACTAAGTTAAGCTTTTAACTTAGTACTCTATCATCTCAAACTCTCTATATGATGAAACAATATTTTGGTTTAGTTATAGTGTTAGGTGATTTTTTGGTGTTTCTATTGATGATCTATTACGGCTAAACAAACTTTAATTTCTTTTTGGATTGTATCACTTTTAAATCTGTATTATGAATTTATGTTTTAAACTAGTTTTTGTGTATTTAATGTTTTCTGTTTTTAGCAACGTTTAGAACGAGTAATAATGTCAATGCTTTTACATACAGGTAGTAGCTAAGAGGTAGTTATTTTGTTACTGATATATGACTAAAATTGTTCATGTTAAGGGCAACTTAGTAGCAAACTCGTTGCTAATAAGTAACCAACTTACGACTACTAACTCGTCACAGTTGTGCGACTATACAGAACAGTAACAATTTCGTAGCAATCGCTAGGTGGTCACAACTATGTCGCAAATTTGCCACTGAATAGTTCTGTCCCACAGTGGTTACAAATTTACTACTGATAAATGGAGTAACAAAAAAGTCGTAAATTTGCGACTGGTTTGTCACCGACTCAAATTTGCTACCAACAATTTGCCACGGAATTTTCGGTGGTACATTAGTGGCAATTACGTCAACTGACACCGATTTGTAACTGATTCGGGAGTAGCAAAATCTGTTTTTTCTTGTAGTGTGCATTAAAGCGAAAGTTGATCAGTTACGCCCTTAGTATAGCATTTGCTATCTAAGCTTACGCACTTATCGAAACATATTTTAGATACTTTTTGTTTCACAACAGGATTGAATGACCGGTGCCACTGAATACAAGTAATAGCGGCGCCTCAGAGACTATAAGATATGAGTCTCTAGGAAATGACAAAGCCTCTGAGTAAACTACTATAGTAGAGCCGATAGGAAGTAATAGCGCATTCAAGAGGAAAAGTGGTGTGGCATGCAAGAGGAAAATAAGTGGTTGGAGGCAGGAGTTCGAGTTCTCGTATTCATTCTTCTTAATATGTTTCACTCTTCAAAGTTTTGTTCCTATTTTGTAATTCTAATCAATTGATATCGATAATATAACACCTAAGTGGTTCCTTACACTTAGGAAGTGATGTATAGTGGAGTATGTATAATAAGAGCCAAAGAAAGAATCATGCAGTTGTCCATGTCAAAAAGACCTCTCACTTCCATAGATTAATATTTGGTTATTTGTGTGCCGTGTGACTTGCATGCCTTTGAAAGATATATTAGTGTGGCAGAGAAAATTTACTTTAGAACACATGATCTTGATGACTAGGTTTTCTTCTTTCTATTTGGAATGTTACGTATATACAAAACATCACGACTAAAATCAGATAATTCAAAGTTAGGAAGAGATGGGATGTGACGCCCGTGAACCATTTTTAGTAAGATGGAGGGGCTGTCGATCGACACACATGGTGTCTGTCGATCGACAGGGCTCTTAAGGGCTGTCGATCGACACACCTAGTGTCTGTCGATCGACAGGTGCTCGAATTGGTTGGTTTTCTGGTTCGATTTAAGTCGTTCAATTGGACCGGGCCGGTTTGGGTAAACCCTAGGGCTTCGTATTTAAGAGTTTTTGGCCGCATTTGAGCAAACCAAAGTCCCAAAAATCAGAAACAGAGAGTTTGAGAGGAGTTTCTCTTGTTCCTGATAGTTTGTGATTAGGGTTTCGTTCTTGATCGATTTGAGGTGGAATTTCGTGGTGGTTGTTGCTGAATTCGTGTCTAGCCTCAATTCTACCAGAATCTAACCGAAAATCTAAGGTGAGTGCGTGACCATGGCTTCTGGGCCGGTGGATTCGTTAGGGTTGTATGGTGGTAGGTTAAAAACTGATTGATTGTGATGATTGATGTTGTTTCTGTGTGTTTTGTGGTGTATGGATTGTTGGATTGTGTTTGTTGTGCAGGTTTCGTGTTATCGCAGGGGAGGAATCGATCCGAGAGGATAATTGATCGATCTCCTATGAATCTGCGACGACCTGTCGATCGACAGCCCTAGGGTGTGTCGATCGACAGGGTCACACGAGGCTGTCGATCGACACCTAGAGGTTGTGTCGATCGACAGGTGATCGAGGAGCTGTCGATCGACACCTAGATGTTGTGTCGATCGACAGGGTCCAGTTGAGTTGTCGATCGACAGGCACCGTGGGTGTGTCGATCGACAGGTGTGAACAGGGCTGTCGATCGACACCTAGTGGTAGTGTCGATCGACAGGCTGCCTGTTGGGCTGTGGTTGAGCCGTGTTGTTGTGTTTGTTTTGTGTATTGTTTGATGCGTGTTTGCCTGAGCGGATCCATCGCGTCTGTGTGCGCAGTCGTAGATGGGAGGACCGTCTCACTGGGTATTTGTGATAATACTCACGCATCTCTTTTAACCATGTGGTGCAGGTAAAGGCAAATTGTGATCGTGGAATCATGGCAACGAAGAGGGAGATGATCTAGGGTCTCGGTTTTCATGCTGTGTGGTTTATTGTATTTCTTCTATTGTTTTAGAACCTGGTTAGGTTGCTGGATTGATTGGAATTTGTTGTTGAACTGGTTAGTAATTTAATGGAATTTGCATGTTTGGTTTTAGTGTGTTATCCGCTGGTTGCTTGTTTGTGTGGCTTGGTTGTGGAGGACAAGCATTTATGGGAATGCTAGTCCGAGACTAAGAGCTTATTGTAAAAAAAAAAAAAAAAAAAAACGGGTCGGGTCGTTTCAGTTTGGTATCAGAGCCCTTACGGTTTTAGGACGGGCTAGAACTGCTAGGATTGAAATTTGGTAAATTTCAATTCTGTGAGTTTGGGGGTTCTAGATCATCTTCCTTCGAGCCTTCAAAGAGATTCCACGGTAAGTGTTGATTGTTGTGTTTTGAGTCCTTCTAGTGCTTAGTTAGGCTGCTTGTGAATGCAGTGAGATGGCTAGAGCTACTAGAGGACGTGGTCGTGGGGGCCGAGGCCGGGGTCGCGGACTCGTGGAGGAGCCAGTGGTTAGTGAGGTTCAGAGTTCCGCGCATGGGCCTGCGGCAGGTCAGCAGTCGGTGCATGATGGACAGACTGCCAGTGTGACTGCCAGTGTGGGGGCCAGTGTGGGTCCTGTAGGGGCTGGTTTGGGTCCTGTTGAGGCTGGTGGTGCTGGTGGTGCTGTTCCAGCTGTGGGTGCGGTTGCGGCCGCGGGTGTAGCCAAAGCTAGAGATGATCGTCTGGCTGACCTGCTGATACAGTTGTTGGAGCGGTTACCGGGTGCGGTGCCAGTGCAGGCTCCAGTGGTGCCACGTGTGGCAGAGGTGCAGCCGAGGGCTGCGGTTGCTGAGGAGGTTCCGTCATATATCCGTATGATGGAGCAGATGCAGAGGATCGGTACGGGTTCCTTTGCGGGTAGTGTGAAGCCTGAGGAGGCCGACGAGTGGCGGATGAGAGTGGAGCGGAACTTTCGTTCGATTAGGTGTCCCGAGGGATACAAGGTTGATTTGGCGGTCCATTATTTGGACGGTGATGCACATCTCTGGTGGAGGAGTGTAGCGGCTAGGTGGGCCGGGACTGCGATGGCGTGGTCGGATTTTGTGACGGAGTTCAACTCCAAGTTCTTTCCTCAGGAGGCATTGGATCGTTTAGAGGCGAGGTTCTTGGACTTGACTCAGGGCACGAGGTCGGTGCGGGAGTATGACGTGGAGTTTAACAGACTCCTGGGTTATGCTGGTAGGAGCTTCGAGGATGAGCAGGCTCAGGTTCGGAGGTTCTTGCGAGGACTTCGACCGGATTTACGGACTCGGTGCAGAGGCATCAGGTTCACGAGCAGAGTAGAGTTGGTAGAGGTGGCTGCACAGATCGAGGAGGATCTGAGGGAGCAGGCTGCGATCGTGGTTCCAGCTGTTCAGCCTCGCAGGCCTCAGCAGCAGCAGGTGCAGCAGGCAGGTCCTGGCAAAGGCGGCAAGCCTGCGCAAGGACAAAAGAGGAAGTGGGAAGGTGCTTCGGGATCGGGCCCAAGTGGCCGAGGCTGTTACATTTGTGGGAGTCTAGACCACCAGAGGGCGAGTTGCCCGAAGCGGAGTGAGGTTCGAGGAGTTCGGACGTGCTATCAGTGCGGGGAGTCGGGGCACATCAGACCGAACTGTCCGAAGTTGCAGCCGTTGGCAGTGGCAGTGGTCCAGCCAGTAGCTCAGTATGGGCCGGTGCAGCCTTTGGATCAGATCGCGGCGATGGAGCGTCCGCCGGCGATTGCAGCGCCGGGAGAACCGAGCTCTAGACCGATCACGGGTAACTTTCTAATTCAGACTTTGTAAATTCAGTAGTGTAGAATTGCTTAGTGCTTGTGTTAGATTGTTTGCCTGTGATAGAAAGTTAGGTTGCTTAGCACTTGGGAATTGTGTAGGGACCTTGTTCGTAGGTGGGTGTGAATCCCATGTGTTGTTTGATTCTGGAGCATCGAATTGCTTCATTACTCCGGATCATGCTGAGAGAAGTGGTATCCGGAGTGACGCTGGTGAGCGGACTGGACCGGTTATGGTTGCTGGAGGTGAATTTCTAGCTACGCATGGCCGGGCGAAGGAGGTGGATATTCTGGTAGCGGGAGAGTTGATGCCAGCTGACTTAGTGATTAGTCCGGTGGAACTGTACGATGTTATCCTTGGTATGGATTGGTTGAATCGGTACAGAGTCCATCTGGATTGTCATCGGGGTCGGGTGGTATTTGAACGTGAAGGTGGCAGGTTGGTTTATCAAGGAGTGAGACCGACTTCAGGTAGTCTTGTGATCTCCCTTGTTCAAGCTGAGGCGATGATTGAGAGGGGTTGCGAGGCTTACTTGGCCACGGTTGTAATGCCAGAAGCTGTTGGTGGGGTTGCTGTGAGAGATATTCGGGTCGCTCGGGATTTCGAAGATGTCTTTCAGTCGTTGCAAGGATTACCGCCATCTCGGTCGGATCCTTTCACGATTGAGTTGGAACCCGGAACGACACCGTTGTCTAAGGCGCCTTACCGAATGGCTCCAGCAGAGTTAGCAGAATTGAAGAAGCAGTTGGAGGACTTATTGGAGAAGGGGTTTATTCGACCAAGTACTTCACCGTGGGGAGCGCCGGTGTTGTTTGTGAAGAAGAAAGATGGTAGTTTCCGGTTGTGCATCGATTATCGAGGTCTCAACCGAGTCACTGTGAAAAACAAGTATCCTCTTCCGAGAATTGATGAGTTGTTAGATCAGTTGAGAGGGGCTACTTGGTTTTCTAAGATTGACTTGGCATCCGGTTACCACCAGATTCCGATCGACGAAGCAGATGTTCGGAAGACGGCTTTCAGGACTCGGTATGGGCATTTTGAGTTTGTAGTGATGCCATTCGGGTTAACGAATGCACCTGCGGCGTTTATGAGGTTGATGAACGGAGTTTTCCGGGAGTATCTGGATGAGTTTGTAATCATTTTCATCGACGATATTCTGGTCTATTCGAAGAGTCTGGAGGAACATGAGGTTCATTTGAGGAGAGTTCTGGAGAAGTTGCGGGAACAGAAGCTGTTTGCGAAGTTGAGTAAGTGCAGTTTCTGGCAGAGAGAGATGGGATTTTTAGGTCACATCGTTTCTGCAGAAGGAGTTTCTGTGGATCCGGCGAAGATTCAGTCTATCCGAGATTGGCCTAGACCGAGGAATGCAACTGAGATCAGAAGTTTTCTTGGGTTGGCAGGCTATTATCGGAGATTCGTCAAGGGTTTTGCGAGTATGGCTCAGTCTATGACGAAGCTGACGGGAAAGGATGTTCCTTTTGTGTGGTCGGCTGAGTGTGAGTTGAGTTTCGCGAAGCTGAAGACGATGTTGACTAGTACACCAGTACTGGCGTTACCTGAACCGGGTGAGCCTTATGTGGTGTACACAGATGCTTCGGGAGTTGGCTTGGGTTGTGTGCTGATGCAGCAGGGTAAGGTGATTGCTTATGCTTCAAGGCAGTTGAGGAAGCACGAAGGCAATTATCCTGTTCATGACTTAGAGCTGGCTGCAGTGATCTTCGCGTTGAAAATCTGGAGGTCTTACTTGTATGGTGGCAGAGTTCAGGTGTTCACTGATCATCATAATCTGAAGTACATTTTTACTCAGCAGAATTTAAATGTACGACAGAGGCGATGGTCAGAGTTGTTGGCTGATTACGACTTGGACATTGTTTACCATCCGGGTAAGGCTAACACTGTAGCAGATGCTCTTAGTCGGAGAAGGTATGATTCATCTCAGGAGCGGGATGTGGAGAATCTGGTGAGTGTACTTAGTACTTTGAGGTTATGTGTTACTTCAGAGGAACCGTTAGGGTTAGCGGCGGCAGATCAGGCGGATCTATTGAGCAGGATCCGAGTAGCTCAGGAGCAGGATCCGGTGTTGTTAGATCTCTCCAAGGCTACTGGTTCCGAATATCAGGCTTCTGCTAACGGGACTATCTTAGTGCATGGACGAGTCTGTGTTCCTAAGGATGAGGACTTGAGGCAGGAAATTCTGAGAGAAGCTCATGCGAGTAAGTTTTCGATTCACCCGGGAGCGACTAAGATGTATAGGGATCTGAAGAGGTACTATCATTGGGTCGGGATGAAGAGAGATGTGGCAGATTGGGTTGCAGCTTGCAATGTGTGTCAGTTGGTGAAGGCTGAGCACCAAGTTCCTAGTGGCTTATTGCAGAGTCTACCCATTCCAGAGTGGAAGTGGGACATGATCACTATGGATTTCGTGGTAGGGTTGCCGGTTTCTCGGACCTATGACGCGATTTGGGTGATTGTGGATCGTCTGACTAAGTCAGCACATTTTCTGGCCATTAAGAAGACAGACGGAGCGGAGGTCTTGGCTAAGAAGTATGTGAAGGAAATTGTGAGGTTGCATGGAGTGCCAGCGAGTATTGTGTCGGATCGAGATCCGAGGTTTGCTTCAGTGTTCTGGAGAGCTTTTCAGGCTGAGATGGGCACTGAGGTGCACATGAGTACAGCTAATCATCCGCAGACGGATGGGCAGTCCGAAAGGACGATTCAGACACTGGAAGATCTGTTGAGGATGTGCGTGCTAGATTGGGGTGGTCATTGGGCGGATCACTTGAGTTTGGTGGAGTTCGCATATAACAACAGTTTTCAGGCGAGTATCGGAATGGCTCCTTTTGAGGCGTTGTATGGGAGGCCATGTCGTACTCCGCTATGTTTTACCCAAGTGGGGGAGAGGAGCATCTTTGGGGCTGATTTTGTTCAAGAGACGACGGAGAAGATCCGTGTTGTGAAGCTGAACATGAAAGAGGCTCAGGATCGGCAGAAGAGTTATGCCGATAGGAGAAGGAAAGAGTTGGAGTTTGCAGTCGGAGATCGAGTGTATCTCAAGATGGCGATGATGCGGGGTCTGAACAGGTCCATATCCGAGGATAAGCTGAGTACGAGGTACATGGGTCCGTTCCGGGTTGTGGAACGTGTGGGACCAGTTGCTTATCGGTTGGAGCTGCCTCCGATCATGGAGAAATTCCATGATGTGTTTCATGTTTCGAAACTCAGGAGATGCTTGCATGCTTCTGAGGAGGTAGCAGTGACGATTCCCGCAGATCTTCAGCCAAATCTGACTGTCGGGATGAGGCCGGTTAGGATTCTTGAGAGAAGTATCAAGGTTCTGCGCCGGAAGAGAGTACCGTTGTTGAGAGTCTTGTGGGACTGTGACGGTATTCAGGAGGAGACTTGGGAACCACAGGCAAAGATGAAAACGAAGTTCAAGAAGTGGTTCGAGAAGCAAGCAGAAGAGTGAATTCGTTTTTCTTTGTGGTTTCCAGTTTCAGTTTTGGTTGTGGATTTTTGTATTTTCATTAAAGTTGTAATGATTATGACATTTTTCCAGTGAATAAGAAAGTGTTTTTCTTATGTGTTTGACTTTGAGAGTCATGTGTTTGTGGTTAGAGAACCCCGAAATGGAAGTTTTATTGCGGATAGAACTTGCCAGTTTCGGTGGAGACTCTAGCGGTTTGTGTGTGTGTGTGTGAGAGAGTCTCGGAATAGAAGTTTTACGGTGGTTAGAACTGTCTAGTTCCGGGTAGACTCTGCGGGGACATCCGGGGTGAGGGATGGTCCGGGTGATCTGTGAGGATCACGTTTGTGGTGGTATTCCGGGAGGGGAATATCATGTGAAGACCTTAGGAGGTAGTTCCGGTCAGGGGTGCATTATAGACGTTAGGAATTGATTGCGTAGCTCAGAGTTAGACCTCGGTCTTTCTTGGCAGATCTTGAGAGATGCGTCTCTCCGGGGGACAGTGGGTTCCCCGCATACCGATCGTTCGTCAGGACTGCGCGGACTGAGATCGTGAGGGTATGGGGATAGTTTGGGAGGTTGCGACCTCTGGCAGATCTTTGCATACCGAGAGCTTGATAGACTGTGTGTCTTGATGGATCGAGGTGTGTGGAGATGGTTGAGTATCGAACACCGTCAGGACTGCGCGGACTGAGGTGGGTTGATACTAGACACCTAGAGCTGAGGGGTGACGATCCCGAAGCTAGATGGTGGTTATGAGCTATGGGCAATCAATGTCTGAGACGGGTCTATGTGCATAGGACGGATGTGAACCTCGGGAAGGTCTGGGAGATGTAGTCTCCGGTGTTGCTGGCGGGTTAGGCCAGGGTAGATTGGTGGGTAGTGTTAGAGGATTCGAGGACGAATCCAGTTTTAGTGGGGGAGAATTGTGACGCCCGTGAACCATTTTTAGTAAGATGGAGGGGCTGTCGATCGACACACATGGTGTCTGTCGATCGACAGGGCTCTTAAGGGCTGTCGATCGACACACCTAGTGTCTGTCGATCGACAGGTGCTCGAATTGGTTGGTTTTCTGGTTCGATTTAAGTCGTTCAATTGGACCGGGCCGGTTTGGGTAAACCCTAGGGCTTCGTATTTAAGAGTTTTTGGCCGCATTTGAGCAAACCAAAGTCCCAAAAATCAGAAACAGAGAGTTTGAGAGGAGTTTCTCTTGTTCCTGATAGTTTGTGATTAGGGTTTCGTTCTTGATCGATTTGAGGTGGAATTTCGTGGTGGTTGTTGCTGAATTCGTGTCTAGCCTCAATTCTACCAGAATCTAACCGAAAATCTAAGGTGAGTGCGTGACCATGGCTTCTGGGCCGGTGGATTCGTTAGGGTTGTATGGTGGTAGGTTAAAAACTGATTGATTGTGATGATTGATGTTGTTTCTGTGTGTTTTGTGGTGTATGGATTGTTGGATTGTGTTTGTTGTGCAGGTTTCGTGTTATCGCAAGGGAGGAATCGATCCGAGAGGATAATTGATCGATCTCCTATGAATCTGCGACGACCTGTCGATCGACAGCCCTAGGGTGTGTCGATCGACAGGGTCACACGAGGCTGTCGATCGACACCTAGAGGTTGTGTCGATCGACAGGTGATCGAGGAGCTGTCGATCGACACCTAGATGTTGTGTCGATCGACAGGGTCCAGTTGAGCTGTCGATCGACAGGCACCGTGGGTGTGTCGATCGACAGGTGTGAACAGGGCTGTCGATCGACACCTAGTGGTAGTGTCGATCGACAGGCTGCCTGTTGGGCTGTGGTTGAGCCGTGTTGTTGTGTTTGTTTTGTGTATTGTTTGATGCGTGTTTGCCTGAGCGGATCCATCGCGTCTGTGTGCGCAGTCGTAGATGGGAGGACCGTCTCACTGGGTATTTGTGATAATACTCACGCATCTCTTTTAACCATGTGGTGCAGGTAAAGGCAAATTGTGATCGTGGAATCATGGCAACGAAGAGGGAGATGATCTAGGGTCTCGGTTTTCATGCTGTGTGGTTTATTGTATTTCTTCTATTGTTTTAGAACCTGGTTAGGTTGCTGGATTGATTGGAATTTGTTGTTGAACTGGTTAGTAATTTAATGGAATTTGCATGTTTGGTTTTAGTGTGTTATCCGCTGGTTGCTTGTTTGTGTGGCTTGGTTGTGGAGGACAAGCATTTATGGGAATGCTAGTCCGAGACTAAGAGCTTATTGTAAAAAAAAAAAAAAAAAAAAACGGGTCGGGTCGTTTCAGTAACACTCCAGATTCTAGAAATGCTTGGTGCATTGTCTGAGAATATGTGGTGCATGCGGAGAGGCTTAAAAGAATTGATTTGGCTACCTATGTCACCAAAGTGCACTTATCTTTTCGGTCACTTGTCTTGAGAGAACTCCAGAGTTAAGCGTGCTTGAGCTGGAGCAATCGAGGGATGGGTGACCTACTGGGAAGTCATTTCCAGTACCGGGCGAGTGAGGCCAAAACTCGGGGAAAGATCGCGTGGTGATTGCAGGGTCAGTAAACATGCATTTCTAGCCTCCCGGACTAACGCACCGACCGCCAGAGAAGTCTCGGGCCTGCGGGCCGAGAAGTTTCGGCTTGCGAGCCGAAAGTGGGCGTAGGGCCCACGGCAGGGCGGTCGGGGCGTTATATGGGATAGGATGCGGGTAAGGGACGAGGCACATTGGCTAGGTATCGACTATGTTTGTTAGTTGAAATAAGTAATTGATTTTATGATAAATGTAGATTTGTAACTTACAATTTTAAAATATTGTTTTTTTTAATTTCTATCCCGCGCAATGCTGTTAAAGGTTAGTTGTATGACTTAAGTGCAGACCATAGGTCATACAATTTTATGATTTGTACTAATTGACTTATGTTAGTACAAACCATAAACCATAAGTACAAACCATAATTGACTTTTGTTAAATGTTGTTGTATGACTTATGGTTTGTACTAATATATGTAGGTTTTCTGATTATATTGTTTCTTATTATAGGCTCGCGATCGTTCATTGTTATATATTCTCGAACGTTTAATATCTTTTCGGGTTTTCCCAATATTATTTTTCTATTTTCATGTTGCTAGATTCATTTTTAATCTCCTTTCTTTTATGCCAATAGTATGACAAAAACTCCGACAGATGTCTGTAGGTTTGGAACGAAGAGGTTATTGAATCGTTTTGCCATACCTACACAAAAAAATATTCCATAAAAAAAATTGACACTTTTATACCTTTTTCCATTGTCTATACGAATTTTGGGTATACAATTTTTTGATGATCGATCAGCTATACCAAAAGATTGTGTTGACCAACATATAGAGATTGAAAAATAATATATACGAGCCGGGCCGTGTGCTTTTAAAAAAACACAAGAATTACTGAATCTTAGAATTCAAAATCTTTAGATGTGGGAAGAGGTAGATAATTACAAAGAAACAACTGAAGATTCATCCAAATTCAAACTCAGATGAATTAAAATGTAAAAAAGACTGAAGACGATTATGAATAGAAACTTGTGCAAGTTTATAGTGCACTTGAAGACGTATACTTTCGGATTTCGATCATTAAATACTATACAAAAGTTTCAAAGATGTAAATTATGCGAAATTTGCATTCGAATGATGACATGGCGACCAAATCCGCACAAACAACTATGTTATTTGTTTTGGTTACTATTAGTGTGTTAGTATTTCTATTAGTCAACACTCAACATATTTACAAAAGAGATATTGTTAAAGAAAATAAATTATTTTAAGATAATAGCTAAAATTCAGAAAATGCAGAAACTTATCAAATAAAACAAGAAAAACAATAAAATACAATAAAAATGCAGAATATACAAAAATAGAAGCTAACGAGCGTGGCCAAAACTTTTTATGGGTAATTTTTTTTTTTTTTTAATAAATCAAAGGATTACTTAACAATGGAAAAATGGGAAAAACTATTTTGAGATCACGCAGTTTCATCTTATTGTTTTAAACAAAAACCATGCAATTTCATCTAGATGATTTATATTCTGTTTGCTTAATATAATTTAATATTATAGATAATTACATGTCAATTAAATATTGTTTGGTTTGTTTAGTTGTATTTCATTGAATGTTAGATTTATAATATATCAAATTTTATGTTCATTAATTAAGAAAAAGAATCGTCTGTTAAATATAATATCTCAATTTACAATTTTTTGATATTGTTGTCCTGCGCAAGTAGGCATGACCACGGTTACAGTTATTGCGGTTACGGTTATCAATTTTTTTTAACCTTAACCTTAACCATTTAATATACGGTTAAAACGGTTACGGTTATATACGGTACGGTTACGGTTAGATACGGTTAATATTTAGGTTATAATTATATAACTATGTAATTTTTTAAAAAGAAATATTTAAACAATAATATTATGGAAAATATATTTTAAAAAGTCATGGTCGTGCAATCATGGGAAATGGTACTAAAATTCTAAAACAAACGGCAACTAATTTATCTTAACAAAGACAATTAGTCAAAATCATTTATATTGTGTAACGTAAACGACCATATTTTATTTCAAACTTAAGTAAATCTTTGAGTTTAACTAAAATATAACATAATTCACAATATTCTCATCAAATTAGTTAGATGTCATGTTTATAAGCATAACTTTATTACCACGATCTTTTTTTTTTTTACAATTAATAGTTTTTCTAATCTTATTTATTTTTATTGTAAATTTGATGTGTTTTTATATTAGTTAGAAAATAATCAATTTAGCACATTCAATTATAATATTTAGTTATTATTGATTTAAGTTTATCTAATTAAATATTATAAAATTAGACTCGATAAATATTGATTACACATAGTTTTACTATGTCATATTTATTATACATAATTTATTTTTATTTTAAAATGGTTACGGTTAAAATTTTAACCTTACGGTTAACCGACGGTTTTAATATGGTTAAATAACGGTTACGGTTAACGATTACGGTTTAACCATAACTAATCAACTTTTATGGTTACGGTTACAGTTTTCCAACCGTTTAATACGGTTACGGTTTGGTTATGGTTTAAAACGATACGGTTACGATCCGAAATACGGTTACGGTTAGATTTTAGTCATGCCTATGCGCAAGAGTAGCTGTGGCCGCCGCTTTTATTGCTGAAAGCCTCTCTTTAACTTTTAATTTATTATCACATAAATAAGCAAATTCGTTAATCAAGGTCATATTAGAAGCTTCTCTTTAATTTTTTTATCCCTCACGATCTCTATGTCTCCATATTTTCAATCTCCATGGTTTATTAGTTCGATAATATTTGTTGGATTTAATTCGACAGCCAATTACAAGTGTTACAGGGGCATGTCTGCTTAGTTTTTTTCCTTTATCTGTAGGTTTTGCCTATTTATCTTTAATGGTCTATTTTCTTATTTTGGTTTTTACATATTGTGTCGTAGGCAATGCTCAAAGTTTGTATGTGTATAAGACTTGTGTGATGTGTCAGAGAACTGAGAATGATGAAGGGATTATGAGATAATATAAGTACGAGGAAGGTTGATGAAGGGAGTTCTTTTCATCTTTGATGCTTTTTTGTTTGTGATTTTATCTCTCTCTCTTGAGAGTCAAGACTTGACTTTTTCTTCTTCATCTTTTATTGTTTTGAGTGTTGTTTTGGTTTTTACATATTGTGTAGTAGGCAATGCTCAAAGTTTGTATGTAGTGATCAAACTCTTGATCACCAAACCTTGATATTATAAGGAAATTAAATAAAACAATTTTGATTTTTCTTCTTTTGTAATTTGTACCATAGTTTTTGGAGTAGTAGGCATAAGAGAGCAATAGTGTTTAACAAAAAAACGATAAGTATTCCAAGAATTCATTTATCACGGAAAATTAACTGATTTTTGAAAAAGAACATAAAAATGATATAACTCATAAGTAATTTTAACAAAATTATGGAAACATGACAAGAAATGAAGCGACATTGCATTTCATTATTTATCACAAAAATGGCATACGTAATTTGTCACAATAACTATGCTTATCCCAAAGGACTCAAACTCATTTTATTATTAAAATCTAGATTTCATTATGCATATTAAAGATTAATTAATAGAGAGGTTGTGATGAAAGAGTTTGTGAGGTCATTTGAGGAGGTAACATGGAACGAATTCAAACCATGTGAATGATAAAAGAAGATTTAGAAGATGTCTCATAAGTTTTTCACCAATTAATATTGGTATATTGCGTCTCAAGTAACTTATTTTCGTTTCTTGATATATTAGATGATCTTGAAAACCCAATATTTTCACACGACATTCCTCTTAATTAATCTTGATTTTGTTTACTTGAGATGCAGACGAAGCACACCCTTTAAAGGATGAGCTAATTTTATTTCAAGGAAAATCATATTACGAGGATGTGATAGCTTTCTTTACGATGGTGTCATGGAAACAAGAGTATTTTAAGCATTTTACGGTGTAGAAGTAGATGCATAACCAATGATTGCCATTTAGAGGTTCTAAGTAGATGATCAGATAAAGGTAATACGTTTTCTCTCATAGTAGATGATCATCCTAACATATTTTCAGGGTCTTAATGACCTATGTATTCAATATATTTATTTTTTGCTGCTCTATTAACTATTTAGATATTCAGTCTTTTGATTTTACAGTATGGTTGTTAATTATACTCTCCCACGTTTTGTCGTTCTTATACCTATACATCTAAACAATAGATTTTTCTATATAAAACTGATACTCACGTAGGATTCCATCGAGATTTATCAGCATGTGGCAGTGTAAGCTTCTTTACCCATCTCTTTTTTTACATTCCATAATCGCCATTGATGTTCACCAAACCACCATTCAGCTTTCAAAGCGACACGAGCGTCATAGAGATTTAACGTTCACGATAAGATTTTGAAGTAAGATAAAACATCTCGAGACATATCTTTCGAACTTGGAGAGGTTTGGATTCGGCAAAAAAGGCTTAATTTAATGTATATTGTGTAAATTTTATTTATATACCAGCGTGGGAGAGTTACTACTGATATTAGCATGATAGCTTAGGGAGATGCTTGGATTTGACAAAAAAAGCTTGATCTGACATGTTTTTCATCATACTGAAAAAGAGTTACCAAAGATTATTGACTATAGATTTATTATTGGTTTTTAACAATGTACAGTAATAGAAATTATGTTGAATGTAAAAGTTTTAAATAATAATCGTAAAACATTGTTTTTTATTAATCATGTTCCGCGCAGTTGCGCGGGTAGATACCTAGTTCTCTGTAAATCCATTGGGTAAACTATTGGAGTCAAAATTTCCTAACTTGAAAACAATGGTCATAAATAACAAGATTTTGTGTTTACGACGCTTTGAGAACAACATTGCGGGAATATCATATCCTGTCGCAGGACAGATTCGCTGACAAGTAGTTTGCCGAAACCAAATTTGCCTAGTAGGCATATTTGGTCGAGAAGCTGCCCAAATTCGCCTAGCTAACACATTTGGCCGAGGAGCTGTCCAAATTGGCCTAGCATGAACATTTGGCCGAGCTGCTGTCCAAATTCGCCTAGCAAACATATTTGGCCGAGTTGCTGCCCAATTTCGTCGAGCCGACATATTACGCCGAGGAGCTGTCCAAATTCGCCTAGCATGAACATTTGGCCGAGTTGCTAAATTCGCCTAGCAGGCATATTTGCCGAGTTGCTACCAATTTCGCCGAGGAGGACATAGTTTCGCCTAGGAGGACACGGTTTCGCCGAGGAGGACACAATTTCGCCTAGGAGGACACAATTTCGCCTAGGAGGACACGGTTTCGCCAAGGAGGACACAATTTTGCGTAGGAGGACACAATTTTGCCTAGGAGGACATAGTTTCGCCGAGTACGCACATTTGGCCGAGCTGCCAAATGTGTTGGAGCAGCCAAATTTGGCCGAAGAGGCAAATTTAGTCGAGGAGCTATCCAATTTGGTCGAGGAGATCAACAACATTTTGCCGAGATGGTCCATTCTGAAGAGCAAGATATTTGTCGAGCACGTCAAAGCTATCGGGATGATACAACAAGTCTAGAATAAAGCCAGCCCGGTAGACAAAGCCCATGAGGACAAACCGCCTTCAGGAAAGAATGATCATCAGCGAAATAAAGAAGCTTCCAGATTCTTCGAGTGGATCGATTTGAAAAGAAAATAACATAAAAAAGAATCCCGAAAAATAAGGATAGTTTCCTTTATCTCTTTTTAATAGGCTTAAACTGAGTCATCTCCTTTTTATGTTCAACATCAAATTCATGTTTAACAGATTCAAGTTGTTTAACATGTAAGGTCACATGTTTAGTTAACTATTTTCAGAGCATATGTACTTTACTGATTTCATGAATTACATATTCCATTAATCTCATAATATAGTTGACTATCGAAAAAACAATTAACTATTTTCAAAGCATATCTACTTTACTAGATTTCATGACATAGTTGACTATATAAAAATATTGTTGTAATAGTTACTGATTTAACACATATAGTTCACTACGTTTATGCTGTAGTTATCTATTATAGTTGAGATCATAGAAAAACATATATATATAGTTCAATATTATCAGAACATATAATTACATATTATAACAAAAAAAACTATAACTACATGGTTAACTATTAATCATAAACATCATTACCTATTATACTGATTTTTTGAATATAGTTAATTATGTTGATCTCCAACGGTGAGCCAATTTAATTTCATCATGATGACGGTGGAGAGTTTAACGGAGGATGAAAAACACCATCTTAATTAACGATTAGAGATTTAAACCATGATAACAAGTTAAGAAAAAATAATTGACATAGATGATGAAGAATAAGCTAATTATGAAATTGAATATAAAGAAGAAAAGAAAGAAGATGATGAGAATAAGGAGAAGAAGAATTTTGTTGTTTTTAGTAAAACATTCAACGTGAGAGAAAGAAACAAGGAGGAGAAGAAAAAAAATCAGCGTGAAAGGAGGTAAAAAGAAGAATAGAGCGGCGTGAGAAAAAGAGATATCTAGAAAAAATTAGGGTTTTTAAATTTTCTTTTTTGTTTTTAATGAAAAAGCTAAATAATTACAAATGGGTAAAATTGTAATTTTAGGTGGACTAAATGCTACTTACTTAATTTGTTTCTATAGCATGTTATATACCTAATTATTGGCCAAAAACCTATTATTGGTCCCAATTTCCCTAAATTTAAAGTCTTATGAAGAATATCAAGAGTCAAATTTATTTTTAAGGGTAAAACATAAATTTTAATATATTTTCTTAATATGTGTGAAACAACCTAGAATGACAACTATTTTGTAACGGAGTGAATACTATTTTATGTTTGATACTTTTTTGGTTTCCTTACCTTTACGATTTACCTCTTGTATATTACTACTTTAATAATGATTTACTTTATTAAAATATGTATTCTTCAGAAATTAATAGGTAATAAAAAAATATTCTTAAGTTTAAATTAATGTATTTATTTACCTCGCGGGGCGTAACCTATTCTCTATAAAATTCAAAACAATATTTCAATAGCTAGAATAAAGAAATGATCGTGTAGTTATTATTGAAAATCTATTAAATAATATAAATATTATGTTTCAAATTCGTGAACATATTAATGTATTAATTCCCCGCACTATGTTTTCATAGTACTCAATACATGATAATGGCATGTTTAATTTATTTTATATTAGTTATGCTCTCATCTATATTATATTCTAATCCCATCGGTGTTTTTATTTTTTTGTATGTTTTCTTATTCTTTGTGTGTGTTGCTTACTAACGATTGTTAGTGGTTTCTGCAGGTTTATAGGTATATAATTTAGAGTTGCTCTTGCTTTAGACTTTTTTAATATCCTTAATTTTCGTCTTCATTGTTTATGATTGTTATTCCTGTTTTTATTATTGTGATCTACATGGTAATGTTAATCTTCTTTTCTTTGTTCTGTTTTAGTTTTTTTATTTTCGTATTCTTTTTGTTATATATCGACTAATCTATTATGTTTCTTCCTCTTTATAAGCAAAAACAAAAACAGCAAGAGTTATAGAGTTGTTAAATATTGTAGAGTTATTTTCTTTTGTTATAATTAATAGTGTAAAGTTATTCTCTTTTGTCCAAGAGAATATGATCCCTTTGTTAAATATTGCTTTCTTGATTTGTCTCTTTGAGGGACATGTTGGTTCAATAAATGGTTCCTATCTTCTATATACATCGCAAATTTTATTATCTATTATTATCTTCATTTTAACTTTCGTTTCTCTTGCTTTAGCCTGCTACTTCCCTTGATATCTTCTTTTTTACTGCATATATGTCTCTTTGGTCTTTGTTATCATACAGATCCATGTGTTGGTTTGATTTCATTTAGTTATCATATTTTTCTTATAAATATTTTCTTCTTTGTGTTTTGATTCAAGTAGGAGTTCTTCTCAAGGTTCTTTGGAGATGTTATGCACTATTCCGGAATCACCGCTGATGATATTTTCTGTCCCCAAGGAGTGCATCTAGCACAGGCTTTAACACGGGATTTTGATATGCACTACGATTTTGTTTTTTTTAACGTGGCTAATCATTTTGTGATGGACATCATATAATGATGCTTTATACTGGATGGAGATTAAATGAACCGTGGTATAGCCATGAAGCTTTCCACGTTGTCAAAGTGAATTGGGTACATGATATTGGTTGTGTTCCAAGTATATAGACTCTTTTCTCTTAGTAATGACGTATTTCTTCACTGTATCTAGATGTATTTTTTTTATATGGATTTGTCTAATGTGATTGTTATCTCATGTGTAGATTTTCCTTGTGCGGATGTGTATGTTGTCACAACAATGAATGTTGGTGATGAATCTCTTCGATAAATGTAGACTGGTGATGAAACTCTTCGATTTATCACCCAGGGCATTTGGAACTTTGGATTTATGTCATGGGAGTCGTTGGTTGCATTGGATGTATTTGATCGTTGGAGTCTTTGGAGAGCTAATTTGATCGTTGGAGTCTTTGGAGAGCTAATTTTTTAGAGAGCTATTTTAATGTTTACATTGGTATAAAGTTTGAGTTTACATTAGTTTAAATTTTCATCACCTTATAATATATTTTTATGTTGGGAAAATTCAGGAAATAGGTTGAAAAACTTTTAAAATTAAGAAAATACATCAAAACTTTTAAAATTAAGGAAATAGGTTCTAATGGACATTATTGTCCCTCTTTTAAATAACGAAAAAAATTAATAATTTTATATAAGTAATATTTAGTAATAATAGATATAAATAATTACTAATTATAAAATAATTAAAAAGAAACGAGATCAAAACTCTCGATCTCTCTCAAGATTCACAAATAATACGCAACCATTGATGTTTCTCTTTCTTCTTCGTTTCTCAACCTGGGGAAAACGAAGCTTAAATGGTAAACAATTTCTAATTGGAAAATTAAATGGAAACGATTATGGCTATCTCTAATTGTAAACAATCTCTAATTGTTAACAACAAACGACACATATGTAACCGAGAATAAAGCAGATGACGCATAAAAAACCCAGAGTATTGAGAAATAGGTTTAATTACTCTGACCATGATTTTCAAGACTAAAGCATATCCTAATATCTCAGAGGAAATCTGGTTTGTTGATAGTAAATTAGCAAAAAAGAATTGTCCCAGAGTATTTGGCAGTGGTGATCGCGACCTTTGTTTTTAAACGTTTTGGTATACAAACTTCGGAGGCCATTTCTATGAAATGGCAGTTTAACAGTTATAGTAAGAACTCCAAATCACAGCATATAAACCAACATAACTCTATTTTATTAGTAAAATTGCTTGAGAGCGTATAAACATTGGTAATCTAAAATATGATTCGTAGTGCAAGAGTGCTCGTGCCGGAGTAAAGACGTTTTGAAGTTTGTCGACGGAGAAAAAGCTTCCGAAATAAAAGATGGAGATTTTGATCTCCTTTCTTTTTATTTTCCATTTAATTAGTAGTTATTACAATTATTCTGTAAATATTTTATATATATAAATTAATAAACGTTTGTTTTTTTAGAAAGGGTTAAAAATGTCTAAGATAACCTATTTCTTTAATTCAACAAAATATGATGTATTTTCTTAATTTGAAAAGTTTTTTATCCTATTTCTTTAATTTTCCCTTTTATGTTTAGTGGGTGGTTTTATTATACACGTTTTTATGATCGTTTTGTCTATCGAATATGATGTATTTTATGCTTTGTTGTTGCTGAATTATTATGATATGTAATCAAATATTTATATGATCGTTTCGTCTACCCATCAAATCTTTCCTATATTACTCATAAGATTTATGTGATGACGATCTCACTAAATAAAAATATTGAGATTGAGTAATCTTTTGTCTATCACCCACTTAATTGTGTTAAGATTTCCATGTAATAATATGATATTCAGTGAATTTTGATTATTCCTAAATTATCGCATATATGATATATACTTAAAAATTTAATATCTTCTTAATGTATTCTGTTATATAACATCACTAACAAATCTTAATTTTTTTATGGTTTGTGTTATGTGTACGAGTTCACTTCTTCAAAAAGATTTGCTCATGTTATACAATGTTGGATTACTACTTTGGGTTGTATCCCGTCTCATGGAGAATCTACCCTTTCCAAAGTGTTTGTTTTTGATTTGTAGTGTTTCTAGAATCTAAATAATCATTGGATCTCTTTTTTTTGAGTTTTGTTTTTACGTTTGTAGAAGAAACATAATTATTCGTATTTTGGTATGTTTTAAAAACTTTTTTTTTTTTGGCTAAGATGTGAATATTATTTTGAAGGGTTTGGTTTTGGTATGTTTTGGTTTTGTTTGTGTCTATAGATTTACTTATGAAGTGGTGAATCAATGCACTACGATTTTGTTTTTTTAACGTGGCTAATCATTTTGTGATTGACATCAAATAATGATGCTTTATACGGGATGGAGATTAAATGAATTGTGGTATAGCGATGAAGCTTTCTAAAACGACCGGACCCGTTTTTTTTTGTTTAAACAATAAACCCTTGGTCTCGGACTACCATTCCCAGAAATGATATCCTCAACAACCAAGCAGAACACAGGAAACCATTCCACAGCGGATAACCAACGATTTTAACCAAACAATCAATTCTATTAAAAATCACTAAACCATTCAATCAACAGAACCAAACAAGTTCCACAATATCCATTCCAATCCAACAACCTAACAGTGGTTCTAAAACAATAAAAGAAACAACACGAAAACGAGACCCCAGATCATCTCCCTCTTCGTAGCCATGATTCCACGATCACAATTTGCCTTTACCTCCATCACATGGGTAAAAGAGATGCGTGAGTATTATCACAAATACTCAGTGAGACGGTCATCCCATCTATGACTGCGCACTCAGGCACGATGGACCGCTCAGACAAACATACAACAAAACAACACACAAAACACAAAGGCTCAACCACAACCAAACAGACAGGCTGTCGATCGACACTACCACTAGGTGTCGATCGACACTACCACTAGGTGTCGATCGACACCTTCTGTACATGCCTGTCGATTAACACACCCTCTAGGTGTCGATCGACAGCTTCCGTACGACCCTGTCGATCGACACAACCTCTAGGTATCAATCGACAGCCTCCGTGCTGGGCTGTCGTTCGACACACCTCATGTGTGTCGATCGACAGGCCCTGTGCAGAATCCTGGGAAATCGATCATAATCCTCTCGGATCGATTCCTCCTCTACGTCAACACGAAACCTGCACGAAAACAACAATCCACAGCCACAACAATCAATACAAGCTCAATTTACACGTTCCAAACCTATCACCAATCAACCCTAACGAATCCACTGGCCCAGAAGCCATGGTCACGCACTCACCTTGGATTTTTGGTAGAAATTGATGGGAATTGAGGTTAGAAACGAACACAGCTACAATCACCACGAAAATCCACTCCAAAATGATCAAGAACGAAACCCTAACTCACAAACCTACCAGAAACAAGAGAACTCCTCACAAACTCTTTTTCTGCTGATTTTGAGACTTGGTTTCGCTCAGAATGCGGCCAAAAACATTATATACGACCCTAGTTTTTCCCCAAACCGGCCCGACTAAAAATCGAACCAGAAAACCGACCAATTAAAGACCTGTCGATCGACACACACCGTGGGTGTCGAACGACACACACCGTGGGTGTCGAACGACACACACCGTGGGTGTCGATCGACACACACCGTGGGTGTCGATCGACACACACCGTGGGTGTCGATCGACAACCCCTCCATTTTCCTCAAAAATGATTCACGGGCGTCACACTTTCCACGTTGTCATAGTGAATTGGGGTTCAAAATTTGCAATTGTAGTCTAGCACCATAAATTATTACATTCCCAGCTAGCTCGATTGTTGCGACTTGCGAAGTTTAAAGCTTTCAACAATGGTTAACGCACGTTTCAGCGACGAATTGTGCACCTTCTTCCAAACCAAAAGAAGAAGTTCAATTTACTCAACCACGTCATTTGAATAGTCAATTTTTTTTTTTTAGAAATTGAAGTTAAACTTGGTAGGTGAATTTTCACTTTTCCTTTCAACTATTTTAGACTCTTGGAAAAGTATATTATTTGTTTTATTAAAAAACTTTTAGAATATTTTGTTGAATTCGGAAGGATGGCTCGGGTGAGGTCTTAACACTTTCACGGTTCCATTCATAGTCTCCAGAAATTCTCTGTCTCTTGTGGTTTTTATGGTACCAGATGATGAAGAAGAATCACGTTGATGTGATTTAGAGCAATCGATCAATCAAGGTGAAACAATACAAGTTGGTCTAGCAAATGGTCAAGTTCCAATGGCACACAAGAACACTCTGCTTCGTTAGAAAGAAGCGGCTACCATACAAGGAAATATTGTTTAGCAAAAAAAAAAATACAAGTAAATATGCTCTTTTCTATAAATCCAGAGCCAACAGCGTTTTGTCACACATGAGACTGAATTGATGTTCTCTGTTTCCTTCTGGATAATCAGGTGGAGAGACAAATAAATCTTAGTTTATGGAAGATAACTTGCATTGAAAAAATATTCAAAGATGTCTACACTAAAAACCAAACAAAATACATTGACTTTAAATTGTAAAAATGACATGTTTTTTCACTTAAAAAAAAAAAATTTAGGCATCCACCAGATTTAGCTGTCAGCCATTTCTTTCTCTTCAAAAGAGACATCTTCGTCTTTGTCAAGAACACATTTTCTCCAACTGGTATGTCTTGAAACTCTTGCACTATTCAATACCAAAACGTTTCTATGTATTACACTTTAAGCTCATTAATATGAGGAAAGTTGAATTCTTTTTCTTGGTTTATAGAGAGGCTGAAAAACACTTTTGAGTGATTTATATATCCCTATGTTACACACGACCATCTATTTTGCTTGTCCGTTTGCTTTCATAGTTTGGTCTAAAACTGGCTCTTCTCTCATACATTTTTTTTCCTTTTGGTATCAGAAAAATATGTCACTAATAAAAAAAACCAAGCAACTAACTATATAACACTTATAAAATACTCTTATAGTTTTGTATTTAAGATTTACTCGAAAGCAAAATGGGGAGATAGAGTATGAATAACCCAGCAAACCAATTTTTTATCTATACTTTTTGAAAAATATTTATTGGGTTGTGAATGAATTTTATTAATCCGTTTATTGAAGGCCGGTTTTGAAAGTGGAAAGATCGAAGAAGGTAAATGGGAGAAAGATGGTAAGCATAAGCCTTAGGTTACTAACTCAATTATAAATGTTTCTTCTAATTAATTTTTTTTCAGACACTAGAGAGAGATAACACGGTTACGATGAGGATGAGAAAAATGTGAAAAATTGATTTTTGGAATGGGAACCAATCGAAGGGAGATATTGAACAAATTCAACTCAAACTTATTAAATTTTAGAGCATTAACTTGGAAGACAAGAAACCAAGATTAAACCTATCTATAGTAGAATAAGATGAACATGTTGATTATTTTCGAGTAAGAGCCAATGGTGAAATTGACGGTTATTGATTTCATGTTTACGAGTAGACGTTTTAACTTAGATTACACGTATCCTTCCTTGTGCTCTGTAAGAAGGAAGTGGATGAGGATGAAGAGTACGTTAAAGGAGAACATGAAAATTTTGGTAATGCGATTCAATGGTGGGGAAACGTCTACGATTAAATTAAAGCACAACAATTCGCCAATTTTGACATCTTTTTTACTATATTGGAGAATCATATGCTTTAATTTAAACAAAAATTATGATTTTTATTTCGAAAAATCAATTATCGATTTCATGTTGATCTGTTAGATTTGGGAAAATGTTGGTTTCTTACATTTTGGTTGTGTTTGTGTGTCCGTAGAAGTGTAAAATACGAATTACTTGTGTAATATCTATACTATTGTATGAGAAGTTGAAAACATGGCGACTAATCTATCAGCTAATTGTGTCAACTACCATAAGAAAATTTTGCTAATTGTGTCAACTACGGTAAGAAAATAAAAATTGTTAGTTTTATATACTTACAAAAAATATTTGCGTTTACGGAGATCTACAAAATATGGCATTGTGGGAGAGATCAATTGATTTTGCTGATTATATTTATGCAATTAAAACTTGCAACGTGAGATTCAAATTTAAAAGCAATGTGAAAGGCTAAAAACTGTGACGATATGTCCACTAGAGAAACATATATTGGCAGTAAAGTTTGCAAGCTTATAAGGTCCAACATGAGCTCATGAGAAGTGTTCTGCATCTAAGTCAACCTAATGGTATAAAAGGTAATGTCATGATTGAAATAGTTTTAAGGCCGGCTTTTGTTTTGTTATTTGATTGTTTGTTTTGTGATAATCTTTAGAACAAAACTGTTTGGAGAAAAAACCATTGTTCGATAATGGTAGAGAAACACGTTCGGAGACAAAGAATGTCCGGAGATATTAAAAATATTGGCAGTAGTATAGTGTGAGAACAATAGAAGAACGATGAGGACTATGAAAAAAAATAAAAAAGAGGGAAACGAAAAAAAAAAAAGATAAAAAGATGTAAAAGCAAGATTTGCAAACAAGGGTGTCATAAATTCTGATCATCCGTAATTCTTAAAAAAATACAATAATATGGCTAGGAACTCTCAACACGGTTGGAAAAGTACAGAAGGTCATGGTGATCGAGAATAGTAAGATTGCCATCCACTTTATGCATAATATAAACTCGCTTATCAAGTTTAGTTGCATTTATGAATACCGTTTACCAATTAAATAATATATTTTTTTTATCTAATTTAACATGAGAATAGAACAATTATTGAATTCTAATTGTGCAAAATTACGTGGTATAAAAAGTGATATACTGTATTCTCAAAATGTTCTAAATAGTATAAAAATCTATGTTTTTTCTAACCATAACTTGTGATTAAAAATTAGTAAACTAGTCATGTTGTTCAAAAACATTAATTTTAAATGCGGTTTAGTGCTCCACCGAAAAAAGATAAAACATTATTTATTTTATTTTTAAATTATTATTTAAATTTAGTAAATTAATATTTTTAAAATATTCTATGTACATCAAAAATAGGAAAATAAATAAATAGAAACTCATCAATCAAATTGTTCCACAAATTACATCGTGTGGAGGAGATTTTATTACTGGCATAGGAAAGGAAGCAGTTTATTTTATGATGAATGTAAATTTTAATTTACCATCCGAAATTACTGATTTTATGATTTATGATGGAAACTTGAATGTTCCTCATCGTTCTTGAGTGTTTCTAAGTTCACCAAAAAAGTTTAATTCTCTTTGCATTAATTTTTCAAAATAAAAACCCTTCCTTTAGATCTTTATGTTCGAGTTTCGAGGTCCTTCTTTTGTTGTTTGGTTGTGTTGATTTCTTCTTGCGAACACCTCAGATCTTATGTCTCTTGTTTGCGAATTCTCATCTTGGAACCTCGCATCTCATTAAGTCATTGATTCGATCTCCTCACTTTGCACCTCGCGTTACCTCACACCTTGTGTCACCTCACCTCAGATTCGATTTCTTACTCGAGATTTGGCAAATTCGCGTCAACTCACCTCGAAACATGAATTGTTACTTCAGCCTTATGGGTCATCGTGGCTCTGTGGAGGCTATTTATGTTGACTTCGGCAGGTGCCATAGCCTCGAGTCCATAAGCGAGAGAAAAAGAGGTTCGATCGGTCGATTACCTTGGTGTTGTGCGGAACGCCCATAGAACGTCATCAAGTTCGTCGGCTCGAAGACCTTTTTTCTCGTCGAGTCGCTTCTTTAATTCGGCTATGATCACTTTGTTCGTCGCTTTGGCTTGCCCGTTCCCTTGCGGATATTTAGGCATCGACTTGTTAAGCCTGATTTTCCACTTCGCACAGAAGTCTTCGAATGTGTTCGAGATGAACTACGATCTGTTGTCGGTGACGATCTCGTACGGCAGCCCGTGTCGATAGATGAGGAATTTCCAGACGAAGTTTTGGACATCGTTAGCTCGGATCATGGCATAAGTCTCGGCTTCGACCCATTTCGTGAATAGTCTGTGATGACTATGACTTATCTTTTTTTGTGCGATATGGGGAAGGGGCCGATGATGTCAATTGCCCACCTCATGGATAGGTAGGCGGCGGCAGCAGTAGTCAATGGCTCGGTCGGTGACTTAATCATCGGGCCGTGTCTCTGACATTTCTCGCAACACCGAGCGTGGTTCGCGTAGTCTACTAGCATCGTCGGCCAGTAAAGCCCGAGCTTCTTTATCTTGAGGGCGAGGGTTCGACCTCCTGATTGGTTTCCTCTGTCTCCTTCGTGGGTCTCGGCGAGGGCTAGATAGATCTCGTCTCGTGCTATGCACTGAAGTTCAACTCATGTTGCATTCCATCGGAACACTTTACCTTCGAGCAAGACGTAACGCGCGCTTCGAGTTTTGAAGCGTCGAGCTGCCCACTTTTCCTCTGGTAGAGTGGCCTTGGTTATGTACTGGATGATCTCTTCGCACCAATCCGTACTCGATGTCGACGATCCTAGTATTAAGATCGGTTCATGGATGGGTTCGGGGTCGTTTTCTGGCCCGAATATACTCATTACGCTTCTCTGCCCTCGAGGCAGTTCGATGCTGGGGTCAGGTAATATGTCAACCGGGATCGTTCGACGTCGTTCGGTGCTCGAGTTTGATCCCAACGAGGCTAATGCGTAGGCTTTGGAGTTTTCGGCTCGAGGTACCTTCGAGAGAAGGAAGCTGTCATAGTGGTTGAGCATGAGTTTTTCCGTCAATTGCAGGTAAGCACTCACACGGTCGTCTCGAGTATCGTGGTGGTTCAATTGATTGGTCACGAGTTGGGAGTCGCTGTACGCCCGTATGCTTCGCGCCCATCTCCTTTGCGAGTCGTAGTCCGGCGATTAGGGCTTCCCACTCGGCCTCATTGTTTGATGCGCGGAATCCAATCCTAAAACACTGCTCGAGCACGTCCCCAGATGGTGATATGAGGAGGATGCCGATCCCCGAGCTGTGTCGGGAAGCCGATCCGTCTACGTATAAACTCCATGAGGTGGGTCGTTCCACCGACTCGATTCCGGGTGGCAGTTCAGTTACAAAATTGGCCAGGACCTGAGATTTGGCCGTAGTTCTATTGCGGAATTTAATATCGAATTCGCTCAACTCGACTTCCCAACGAGCCATCCATCCTGACTGGCTTGAGCTATGCAGTATGGCGCGTAACGGTTGTGAAGACATAACTGTGATCGTGTGCGATTGGAAGTAAGCTCAAAGCTTTCGAGCCAACATTACGATGGCTAGTGTGAGTTTCTTGAGGACAAGATACCGGGATTTGGCACCGTCGAGGGCTTTACTTACGTAGAAGATTGGCTTTTGATCGCCTCGATCTTCCCTGACAAGGACGCCACAGACCGCGACGTCGGTGACCGACACATAGAGGTACAAGATCTCCCCGAGCTCGGGCTTTGATAGGATCGGTGTGGTCGTTAGGTATTGCTTGAGTTCTTGGAAGGCCGACTCGCGCTTGTCGTCCCAGGCGAAGGCTTTGTTACCTCGGAGGAGCTGATAGAATGGTAAGCTTCGATCTGTGGACCTCGAGATGAAACGATTTAGGGCGGCGATTCGGCCTGTCAAACGTTGCACCTCTCTTTTGTTCTTTGGAGAGGGCAGATCGGCTATCAATGCGATCTGTTTCGGGTTAGCCTCGATCCCGCGCTGAGTCGTATTTGAGAAACTCACAAGAGGTTACCCCGAGCGTGCATTTCGCGGGGTTCAGCTCAATTCTGTACCGATTCACTATTCCGAAGTACAACCTAAGGTGACCGACGTGGTCGTTTGCCATTTCCGATTTTACTAACATATAGTCTATGTAGAATTTCATGGTGTCACCAAGCTGGTCAACGAACATCTTGTTCACGAGCCTCTGGTAGGTCGCTCCGGTATTCTTCAGGCCGAACGGCATAATGCTATAGCAATACTTTCCTCGCTCGGTGATGAACACGGTCTTTTCTCGATCGTCCTGACGCATCTCGATTTGATTGTAGCCTGAGAAGGCATCCATGAAAGACAAGAGTTCGTTCCCTGGCGTTGCTTCGACGACTCGATCTATGTGTGGGAGAGGATGGCTGTCTTTGGGACAGGCCTTGTTCAGATTGGTGAAGTCTTCGCAGACCCTCCTGCTCCCGTTTTTCTTCTTGATAACGACCTGGTTTGCCAGCCACTCCGAGTAGTGCACCTCGGTTATCGACCTTCGAGCAGCTTGGTCACTTCGTCATTGACCGCCTTGGGTCTTTCAGAACAGAGTTTTCGTCGTTTTTGTCTGATTGGCTTGAAAGTCGAGTCGACGTTCAACTCGTGACTCGTGATGGCTGGGTTTATCCTCTTCATATCCTTGACCGTCAATGCGAAGGTTCCGGCGTTCTCCGCTAGGAACTGTAACAATTCGGATCATATCGGTTCGAGGAGCTCGATTCCGTTGTGGACGCGTCTTTCGGGTCGATCGCGATTGATTCTGATACTTCCTTCATTGGTTCTGAAGTATGTGATTGCTCTGTTGTTGAGATATGTAGGCTTACCCTCCGTAGTTATTGTTCGGTTACAAAGCTTGTTCGAGCCATCTTCTGATCGCCTCGGATCATGAATACTCTGGTTGGAATTGGGAATTTCAAACACATATGGTAAGCTGACGGCACAGCTCGAAGTGATATCAGCCAGGGAATGCCCATGATGACGTTCTATATTGCGGGTCGATCCACGACGAGAAATTTTACTACCTTTGTTATCCCTCCGGCGTACACGTCCAGCTTGATCGAACCGATAGTCATGGTGATGACGCCGTCGAATCCAGTCAGGGGTTTCACGCTCGGCTTGATCTTGCTTTCATGGATATCCATGCTTAGGAGTGTTTGCTTAAAGATCAGATCAACCGAGCTCCATGTATCGATGACGACTTGCGATCCGTCGCAATCTCCAATTTTGAGTTCGATCACGAGAGGGTCGTTGTGCGGCATGGCGAGCCCCTTCGTATCGGACTCGGTGAATATGATCGGCATGTCGACTTCAGCTCGCACCATGCATTGATGCGCTTGAATGGCCATCTTCTCGTACTATTTGAGTGAACGAACCGATCCGTGAACGAGTTGGGCCCCTCCCATAATCATTAGGACCTTTCTCTTCAAGGCCGAAGGTGCGTCGGGTGACGTCTGTTGATTGTTGAGTCTTTTAGGGGCAATCGGAGGGTTCGCGTTCCCCACAGGCTTCTCCTCCAGGTCTGGCTTCTGCTCTTCGACCTTGTCCATTTGAACGTGCGAACTTCGACATCTACTATGCCTTTGTTGTATTTGCCTAACAGGAGGTTCATTAGGCTCCGACACACCGAGATCGCGTGACCGTACTTTCTGATATTCCTCTTCGGTTCGCTTCTTCGGCTTTGGTTTGGGTGCAGGTGGTTTGAGCGCCGAGTATTTCTTTGAGTTCATTGCTTTGTCTTCTTCGACGTGAATATACTTGCTTGCGCGATGCAAGGCGTCGTCGAGCAGATGCGCCTTATGCTGCACGAGGTCTCTCCTGAACTCAAACTCGTGCCAAAGGCTCTGCTTGAGCGCGCTGATTGCCGAGGAGTCTAGGACGCTAACCTTCGAGAGGACCTCCTTCAAACAATCCATGTAATTCCGCACTGTTTCTTTCGCTCCTTGAGGTTCGAGGTCGTACAAATCAGAGTCTGTTGCGCCGGTGTTCAGGTAGAGTGAGTAGTGCTTCACGAATGTGATTGACAGCCGAAAGAAATCATCGATCGAATTCGGTTCGAGTCATAAAAAACATTTTAGAGCCGGGCCTTCCAAATACTCGACGAAGATTTGGCAATTCGCTGCTGCCTTCTGGTCGGCGGGGAAGTGTTGTCGGTTCATGGCATGTGAGAACGCCGTCAAGTGTCGCTTAGGGTCGGTCTTCCCTTCGTCGATCGAGATGCGGAGTTTTCCGGAGAATCGAATCGGAACGGACATGATCCGCTCAGTGAAAGGGGTGTGTTGCGCATCTTCGATTACTCGGTTGAGTTCCGGGCCTGAACTGAGCGCTTGATGGACATGCGACCTCATTTCCCTAAGTTTTTCTCTTAGATCTCGGATGTCATCGTCTCGATCATCTTGGTCTTCTCTTGACTCGGAGAGCCTCGAAAGAGCTGAGGGTCGCGCGGGATGCGAAGCCTCTGGACTGCCGGCGGTTGGGTTTGCTGGCGTGCGCGGCGTGTTCGCGCTTCCCAGCCTGTCGAAGATAGATGGTATTGTGCTGGTTGTCCTGTGGCGAGCTACTCCGGTGTGCTCCCGACGAGGTGGGTGGACTGATGTCAGGAGGTCGAGTCGTTCGTTGATTCGCTTGTTCGACTCTTCTTGTTGATTGAATCGACCCAAGATGGTGCCTATCACGTCGGTTAAGTTGAGCTCATTCTCGGTTATTTGAGCCGGCTTCTGCTCAGCTTGATTAATTCGTGCTCCAGTTTGGCTCAGAGGGCGCGACCTCGTTTCTGGATCCTGTCCCACACCCTAAGAGTTGAATGCAGTTTGAGGTGTGACTTCTTGAATCTCCTTTCGAGCCACGGGGTTGCCGTGCCTGTTTTCTGGATGGTCTGATTCCAGTATGCGTGAGAGATATTCAAAGCCCCCTACCTGGCGCGCCAAATGTTGTAACTAAGTTCGAATCGAATGTATATTAGAGAGGAGGTCGAATTATCTCGTTTATATAATGGAAAATCAGATTACAAAGAGGGTCGAATTACACAATGGCTCGACCTGAGATTAGGATATTCGGGTCGAGCTCGAGCTTATGTAGAAAACAAATAATTAACTGAAATGTAAATCCTTTGTCCAATGGTCCAAAAGTGTTTTTTTAGTGTCTCTTCACCTCCTTTTATAGCCTCCTAACAAGGGGTTTGGAGACTAATCATGGTTACTTCTTATCTAAACTTTTCCTTCTTCTTCGGCCTTATCATGGGCTTTCTCCAATTATTTTGGGCCTTAGCTCTTCATTAGGATATTTGGGCCTAGCCAAATATACATCCAACAATTACTGCAAAGATTTCCGCATTAGTTCTCTCTAAATCTCTTCACAAATTCTCAAACTCAGATCCTTCATACCCAACGGGTACCCTTGTGGACAAACCAGGACGTCTTTTTTACAACGGGGTAGGAAAACCGTTAGCTTGATCACTCTCGGACCCAGAACGAGTCGAGTTTCTTGGATCTGTTTGGTGTGGTTGACCATTTCTTTCATGCGTTACAGGAGGAGGCAAATTTTGATGGTTGCCTCCCAATTCCAGGTTACGACCCGAGTTCAGAAGAGGTTGGTGGAACATTTCCGCTTGGGAATTGTTCATTCGTGCAAGGGTCTGAGGTCCCTGTTGGGTTCTCATGTCTTCTTGCCAAAGTGGACGCCTCAACGTTTGAGACATCTACCCGACGAGGTGGAACACCAGACAGGTTCTCCTTAGACTCCAATCCAGCTTGTGCTGTGGAAAAACTAGTTTGTTGGGAGGAAACTCGTTCTTCCAAGGAATCAAGGTGAGTTGTGACAGCATCGCTCGAGGTCTTTTGCTGATCTGAAGCGAACGTCAGATCGGCTAACAATGTTTTGATCTCAGACAAAGCGTTAGCTTGGTCAACTAGGTTTGTCATCTTGGAAGAGTGGTGATTTCGAGTGCTTGTATAAGTAAAATACTTCGGGTACCCTTAGTCGGCGACAAAATATGAGTCTTGAATCTTGAATGACTAGGATCATACCAAAATATAAAGAGTTAGTTAAGAAAATATGATCAGAGCGAGGTCGCTAGATGAGATTCAATTATCGAAAAACTAGTTGTGAGGTCGCTAGATGAACATGAACTAGTTGCGAGATGGAAAATATAACGTAAAAATGGTTAAGTGTCAAAAACGAGTCTATTGTCTATAGTTTGCTAGAGAGTTCAGAGTGTCCTTCCTCTCTAGACTTAGTTCATATATATACTCATTACAAACGCGAGAATCACGTCCTCTATTTACAATTATATTCAACTCTCTTTGTTTCCTTTGGCCTTGACGTTACATAATTTAAATTCAAGTTAAAATCTTCATCTCGCGGAACTCAAGGACCTTATGACCTTGTGGACCTCGTGGATCTTTCCACTCCGAAGCCCATACTTAGCTTTTGATCTAGGACCCACGTCTAAAGCCTTATTGTAACCTATGAACCGAGTCCTAGCTCATGATTCGCGAGTTGAGTTTTCTCCTAGATGCGAGGTGGATTCTAAGAGATAGATGTTATTTGTTGTTTAAACTGGATCCGGGTTTCCCGGGTCGGATTCTCCTTAACCAAGATTCGATGCCAACAAAGACATATCACGTCATCTTGAGTTAGAGGAAGAGCGCCTAGAGGCAGCAAAACCCTTTATTGAGGGTGTTATGATTTCAGCGTCCTGAAACCTTCAACCTATGAATCTATATTACTTTAAGCAAGCGATTGATTGCTTCACGAACAAACCCTAGAAATCTAACGATCGTCTGAACATGCAAAGATAAGGGATAGAGATTTGCACAAGAGATTGTTTACCCGGTTCACACCTCGATGGGAGGATGCTACGTCTGGGGCTTGACGGCACAAGCAAAAGATTTCACTATAACAAGAGAATACACCAACACCTAGTTACAAGAGAACTCAACAAACCATTGAAGGACTCTCCTAGATCTCTCTTCTCTCTTTTCTCTCCGAAGACCTAAACCCTAGGTTTTCTACAAGACGTCGTGTCTTCCTTACTCTCTAGGTTATTTCTAGGTTTGAACCTTTTAGGTTAAATTGACAAACTCCCTTCCTCCTCATATATATATCAGAGGCCAGTCCACCCTGAGTTAGACAGCTCCAATAACCACACCGGTTATCTCCAACAGACTCCTGAACCAATAAAATTAAACCAAACCTGGTTCAATTCTAACAATGAGTTGTGACAATGTCATACCGAAATCAACAAATCTCCACCTTGACATTCATAACTTTGAGTTCGTCCCTTGTCGCCGTCAAGCACAGCCAATGCCTTAGCATTTGCCTACTCCGACCATAGCCAAACCTTGCTCAAACTTCTCAAATGTAATGCACAGTCCTTCAGCTAATCCTTTCAGCCAAACACCTTCCTTTGCAGCTTCTGTCAAGGCAATGTACCCAGCCCTTGTTGTAGATAAAGCCACAATACCCTGTAGACATGATTTCCAACTCACTGTATTACCTACTGTAGTAAACACATACCCGGAGATTGACCTTCTCCTGTCCAAATCCGCTGCATAGTCTGTATCAGAGTATCCTTCTAATCTGACATCTTCATTCTTTAGGAATACCAGCCCTCTGTTCCGAGTGCCCTTGAATACCAGCCCTCTATTCCGAGTGCCCTTGAATATCAGCCCTCTGTTCCGAGTGCCCCTGAATACCAGCCCTCTGTTCCGAGTGCCCTTCAGATACCAGAGAACCTTGTCCTCTTTGCCCTTCTCTACATACCCTTCTGGTTGATCCATGTAGATGTCTTCATCAATCGTTCCATGTAGAAATGTTGTCTTCACATCATGCTGTTCCAGCTCAAAGTTCTGATTCACTGTAACAAACAGCATGAACTTGATTGATACATGTTTCACCACAGGTGAAAACACTTCTTTATAATCAATGCCCTCTCTTTGAGCATACCTTTTTGCTACCAGCCTTGCCTTGTGTCTAGGCTGCTCAACTCCTTGAATACCAGGTTTCAATTTGAAAACCCATTTGCAACCAATGGTCTTCTTTCCGTTTGGTAAATTCACCAAATCCCAAGTACCATTCTTCAAGAGAGAACTCATCTCTTCATCCATACCGGAGTTCCACTTCTTCCAGTCTTTACTCTGTGAAGCTTCCATGTAGTTGTTTGATACTTCAGAATCCAATACTTCCCCTACATTCAGTGCAAAAGCAACAACCTCATCTTCATCATCTCGATACCTTAGAGGTTTAACTATTTCTCTCATAACCCGGTCTCTGGCTAGCCGAAAGTTACTCAAACTTTCTTCATCTTTTTCAGACACAGCTTCACTACCAGGAACTGCTGCAGCAGCTCCACCTTCATGTGAAGTCTCTTCAGCTTCATCTTCTGAGTCACTCAACACCGTGACTTCATCATCCTTTTCGGAATCTGAAGCTTCCATCAACAATGTACCGTTCCCTTTATTCAACACACTAGCAGGACTTATACCAGATTCCTTATCCTGTAACAGATCCTTGTAAATAGCATCTTCCTGAAACACTGTGTTTCTACTGATTACAACCTTCTTATCTTTGATCAGCCAAATCTTATAACCTTTGACTCCTTGAGGATATCCGATAAACACTCCTTTGAGTGCCCTTGGCTTCAATTTCCCTTGGTCTACATGAACATAAACCACCGAGCCAAACCTCCTCATATGTGCATACCCTGGTGTCTTCTTCAACCAAATCTCATCCGGAATGTTGAAGTCATTTGCTGATGACGGTGTCCTGTTGATGACGTATACAGCTGTAGCCACAGCCTCAGCCCAGAACTTTTCTCCAAGTCCTATCTCATTCAGCAAACATCTGACCTTCTTCATGAAGGTCCTGTTCATTCTCTCTGCCACACCATTCTGATGTGGTGTGTAAGCACAAGTCTTGTGTCCCTCAATGCCGTGTTTCCGACACAACTCATCAAACTTCAAGTTGCAGAACTCCAGACCATTGTCTGTCCTGAGACACTTTACCTTCTGATTCACTTGATTCTCCACCAGAAGCTTCCACTCTGCAAACTTATCAAAGGCTTCATCCTTTGTAGCAAGAAACTGAACCCACACCTTCCTTGAGCAGTCATCAATTATGGACATGAAGTACTGCTTCTTCCCAATTGAAAGTGTGACATTAGGTGATCCCCAAAGATCAGCATGAATATACTTCATGACCTCTTCACTGTTGTGCTTCCCAACATTGAAGCTTAACCTCTTGTTCTTGCCCATGATACAGCTCTCACATAACTTCATATCACTAATTCTTTTCTTGTCTAGAATCCCTTTCTCAACCACAGATTCCTCATACTTGTATGACCCATTCTACTGTGCCACAGGGTTGTGTCATCCTTTGACACAACATGATTCGACTGAACAACCACAGTCTCACCATCCAGAAGATACAGACCCCCTGTACCAGCCAACGTTCTCTGTAAAGCCAACTTCTTATTCTTGTAGAATCTTGTCTTACCATTCCCACCTTCCTGTGTGAACCCTTGCACATCTAGAGCACCAACAGAGATCATATTACGAGCAAGGTTAGGAATATATCTGACATTGGTGAGTCTTGTGACAGATCCTCCTGTAGCACTGATCTTGACCGAACCAATCCCATGTACTACCACAGCTCTGTCATCAGCCAGCAACACTTGGTTTCTTGTGACTTCTGTGAAATCATTGAACCAATCCCTCCTAGATGTCATATGGTACGAACATCCAGAATCAATGATCCACCGATCATTATGATTTCTACCTGATATAGACAGTGCATCAATCACCTGAAGCTTGTCTATCACAACAGCTGCTTCACCGCGTTGATCATTCTCCATCCTTTTCTTCCAGAATAAACAGTCCTTTTTCAGGTGACCCTCCTTCTTCCAATACCAGCAAGTAACCCTTGAGCCTGAACCAGATCGTGACCGAGAGTTGTTCTCGTACTTCTTATTGTACGACTCTCTGTTTTCAGGTCTTCCTCGAACTATATAGGCTTCCCTACTTCTTTGTGAGCTTGGATTTTCCCTTATCTCTCTCTTCTTTGATCTAGCATCTGAGATCACTTCTTCCAAGGTAAGACTCTTTCTACCATACTTCAGAGTCTCCTTCAGCGAGTTGTACTACTGTGGCAGTGAGTTCAACAGCAAGATAGCTTGCACTTCCTCTGACACAACGACCTTCACACTCGCCAACTCCAATACAACCTTCAGAAAATCATCGGTGTTTTCATCAACAAACTTCTGTTCATTCATCCTAAACGTATAAAACTTATGCTGCAAGTAAATACGATTAGGAAGTGACTTAGAGAGATACAACCTTTCCAATGTTGACCATGTAGCAGCAGCAGTCGTGCAGTCATCGAGCTTGCGCAAGACTCGATCTCCAACACTCAGGAAAATCAGATTCATAGCCTTCTCTGATCGTTCGACCCGATCTGCTTCCTCCTTCTCAACACGAAGCTTTGCTGCAGCAGGATCCTCATCTTTCTTAACCGCTACAGCCTGCGGAACAGCTTCGACCAGGACATCCTTCAGCTCTAAAACAGACAAATGCGCGAGTATGCGCTTCTTACACAGAGAGAAATCCCCCTCTCCATCGAATCGCTCCACCTCGATTCGAACGTTCGTCATAGATTCACTCAACCTGAGCTCTGATACCACTTTGTTATGATTTCAGCGTCCTGAAACCTTCAACATGTGAATCTATATTACTTTAAGCAAGTGATTGATTGCTTCACGAACAAACCCTAGAAATCTAACGATCGTCAGAACATGCAAAGATAAGGGATAGAGATTTGCACAAGAGATTGTTTACCCAGTTCACACCTCGATGGGAGGATGCTACGTCTGGGGCTTGATGGCACAAGCAAAAGATTTCACTATAACAAGAGAATACACCAAGACCTAGTTACAAGATAACTCAACAAACCATTGAAGGACTCTCCTAGATCTCTCTTCTCTCTTTTCTCTCCGAAGACCTAAACCCTAGGTTTTCTACAAGATGTCGTGTCTTCCTTTCTTTCTAGGTTATTTCTAGGTTTGAACCTTTTAGGTTTAATTGACAAACTCCCTTCCTCCTCATATATATATCAGAGGCCGGTCCACCCTGAGTTAGACAGATCCAATAACCACACCGGTTATCTCCAACAAACTCCTGAACCAATAAAATTAAACCAAACCCGGTTCAATTCTAACAATGAGTTGTGACAATGTCATACCGAAATCAACAGAGGGCAACATTACGAGTTTGAGCTTAGGTTCGAAACGCAAAAGAGGTGACCAGGTTAACAAGGCTCCCGATCAACCCGATCCTAAGAGGCAAAAAAAAGTATGCCAAGCGTGACAAAACGTAGATGCAAAAAAGGATAAGATCAAAATGAAATGCTACAATTATGGTTCATTGGGTCACTTTGCGCCCAAATGCACGAAGACAAAGAATGTATTATCCTTAGCAACTTGTGCATTGTTTGGAGAATGACATTTTTTATGGCTTGTAAACTCATGAGCAACCTACCATGTAACTAGAAATCGAGAAGCATTTCTGGAGTACCATCGAATAAAATGAGTAACATTGACCGATTTGTAATATCTTAAAGTGTTTACACATTTTATAATTTTTTAAACGATATGTTTATTACTCACAAACACATAAAATCAAGAAAATTTATAATTTCAGTTTAAATTTAAATCTTATTATATAAAGGAGACTTCCTTCGATGAGAGCGCGACACGTAAGCAAAATTGTAACTCACAAGATCGCGACATATGTTATTGTTAAATTAGATTGTAACATGTGTCAAATGCAAATTATAAATTTTTCTTATCAACATAATTTACTTTCAAATCAAATTGTACTATCATTTAAAAGGAAAATAATAAGTCAAAAGAAAAGGTAAATAAGAAAAAATGTCACTTTATACATTATTTATGCAATTGAAAATGTAAAAGTATCCATTTTAATACTATTAGAACAAATTTATTTATACAACTAGAAAATTCATGAAAAAATGATTATGTAAATGAAAAAAGGCAAATAGGTTAATAAATTGTCAAAAAATTCCTATATTATATATATATATATAGTCGAGATATGTGCCATTGTTAAATTAGATTGTGACATGTGTCGAATGCAAATTATAAATTTTCCTTATACACATAATTTACTTTTCAAATCAAATTGTACTATGATTTAAAAGGAAAATAATAAGTCAAAAGAAAAGGTAAATAAGAAAAAATGTCTTTATACATTATTTATGCAATTGAAAAATGTAAAAGTATATATTTTTAATGCTATTGGAAAAAGAATTTATGCAACTAGAAAATTTATGAAAAAATGATTATGCAATTGAAAAAAAGCGAATAGGTTACTAAATTGACATTTAAGTTCTTATATAATAAGATATTTAGAAGAAGCATTCATAAATATATTTAGAAGATACATGCATACGAAAATAAATACAAAACACATGCATGTGTAGTCATGTATAACACGGGTCTTTGTGTGAACATTGTGGATCAAATGCATTTTTATGGGTGATTTGAATTAATTTCTATTTTCTATCTAACGGTTATTGTTAATGCATTTTATTGATAAATAAACTAATAGTGATACATGTTTCAATTTAAAATAATATTATACGGGTTTCAATTTAGAATATACTTATACGGGTTTTAATTTAGAATAAAATTATAAATATTATAACTATATAAAAAATCAATTTTAATATCTAATACCCGCATTATGCGGGTCCTTATCTAATTATTTATAACCGGCCGTGAAGATATATCAATATCAATTTAAGAACGTTTGAGAGACAATAATGATTGTTTGTAAGTTTTGTTTGTTCCAATCATATATTAAGTATTATTTATCATTGGAAATTGATTTATGTAATGACATTACATTACAATAGTTGTCTTGTCTATTTTAGTTTTGGGATATCCTATCTGAAAAACTCATAGTAATTATTTAGAAGCAAAATACTACCCCAATTAAAACTTTCTATATTTATAGATTAAATTCTTTTATTCACCTATAAGGACTGAATGAGTATAGAAAGTTTTAGCTTAACTTATATTGTAAATATCCGCGCAAAACCTAGTTTATAAATTGTAGGACCCGAATTTCTACGATTGGGTAACTGATATATAATAAGATAAATTTAAGAACAAATGCAGAATTACAATACCAAATTACAAAGATGAAAAGGAATTGCAGAGGCGAGACGAATCTCTTTCCTTAAATCTTTAAACGCCCCGTAGTATGACGGTTTCATAGCGATAAGATTCCCAAGATACAACTGCGGTTGTTTCTGTCTTCCATCACCGAAGAACAGAACCCATCAAACCAAAATTCTGCGTGTACTCTCAGACACAAAAAAAAAAAAAAAAAAAAAAGAGATCATGAGGGAATTGTCTTTATAGAACTTTGTTTGATATTATTTCCAATGGTGTTCCATTGTATGTTTTTCATGAGAAAGATGAGGGCATTCTTATAGCCCAAGTGCTTGACAAGGCATAAAGAGGAGTCATGAGAATTTAATCTCATTCAACACCTATTTGACCATGAGTTTAATATTTTATAAGTTACAAAATCAAAAACACTTGAATTTGCACTTAATTACCAGTATTAGTACCACATCAAATAGAGGAGATATATGTTGACTTAATCAACACTTTATGCAAAATAATTTAAACCAAAAGAATTATTATTTTGGGCCATTTGCCAATTCTGAAACCCAAAGCTAAAGCCCGGTCTGAATATCTCTTTTGTCCAATACACTTAAGTTTTTACACTTAGCCAAATATTCAAGCTTTACAAGCTTTCCAAGTCATCAACTTTGGACCAACATTTCTCATTCAAACGAACATTTTTTTTGACAAATGAATACACTATCTCATAGTACTCATTACTATGAATCCAACGATTCTAAATTTTGGTCATTCCAACAACTAAATTACCCGGAAAAACCACTGGAATATTGGCCAACGCCATTGTCAAAAAACAAGTTCCAACAATCCCCCACATGAATAGAAATGACTCTAAACACTGGACGACGCGACAGACTTGACTGACTCGACAAGACTCGAAAAAACAGCTTTTGAGAGTAACGAGCGAAAAATCCATTGTATCTGAGCTAGTAGCTTTTCAGCCTTGAACCAATCATTATCAATAGCTGTCGGGTTTACTCGACCAGGAGGTGAACATGATGTCTTGAACCACCCGGACTTTAATGTAAACCGAGACAACAACTATATCACAACTTCATTCTCTCACAGAACTAGGTTCTCTATTGTGTTCATTTTGGCCTTGAACATGCCTGGTTAATCATGAGTGAACTTGGAGAATATAGCATTTCCACTATTCTCCTAGAAACGGCCCCATTTCACACTCACAAGGTGATTTTCCATTAGCTTTGTTTCAAGAAGTATCATGTAATACTTCAACTTATATCTCAAAGTTATGGACTCAAATCATTAAAAGCAAACGCTTATCCTCTACACATACAAGTAGCACTGTACAATCATCCTAGGAACTGGGTGTAGACAAAAGTCTCACAGTGCTCTTAGCAGATTTAGTTTAACTTAGTTTTCCCTTTGAACATACATCTTGGGATCTCCAGTCACGTAGGTAGGGTTACAGCCAAACCTCCTCTTAAGTCATAGGCTTTAAACCCATTCCTCTTGATGATTTGCCACATGATCTCTAGACCAACCTTTAAAGATCCTCTAGGTTGTCACTCGACTTGACGTAATCTATCATGATTACTCAATTTGAGATCAAGTGTCTAATGGTTTTCTTTCATCTTGTTATATGATGAAATTTACCATTATACATATTAATCAGTATTTCATATCAAATTTGCCACTTCGAAAGTGCTTAGTTTGACTGATCCACTGATTCAGGTCCAATTGTGACCTTTTTTCTTAGGAGGTGGCATTACAAATTTTGCCAGGCACCCCCACACTTTGAGGTATTTATACCAATGTACAACACTTCCAAAATTCATATAGCGTTACTCATGAATAGCCGCTCCTCACTTTTGCATCTTTGATATGTCTTAAACATATCATTATCCATGCATATGTGATAATGGTATACCACCATTTCATTAGGTTGTCCTCAATAACATTGACTTTAGAGACCACATCACATAGGTTCTCTTTGGTCAAAGTTACTTGAGACTTCCCTTGAAACTTCGCTAGTGCGAATCTACGCCTTTAGACCTATATGTCTTTCTCGGCATTAGTCCTACGCTTAAAGCGCTAGGCACTAAAAGGTTCACAAGTGGCAGACCACTCTCAAACTTAATTTGAGGCGTCGACTCACTTGACCCGATTTAACCACCAACGATTATCTCGATCTTTAAATCCTTGGTTTGATCACCAATCAATTCGGTTTTTGTTAGTCATACTAAGATCGAATCTGTTCACGGGAACAAATCAAATTAGTATACCAATCAAAACTAAACACAAAAATTCAATATAAACAATAATGAATAATTGTAAATAATTGAACCAAAAAATTCATAAAATGCAAGATTCAGAATTTAGGCATTTGATTATGAATATGCGAAAAACATAACGTAACGTAAGCATTAAAATTGCTATAAGCACGTTGACTATAATATTCAGAAATATTATAATGATTTGCAAAGCAATAACAGAATAGAATCAAACAAATTGATAACCAACCAGAACCAAACCGGTTCATAACAACCCAAATCAACAAACGATGAGGCCGAATGCAAATATTATAATGACCCCTAGTGATCTCAATGATGGCTATGACAATAACATTCCAAAATCAGACCGGTTGTGACCAATCAAAAGCCAATTCTTTTTTTTCCTTTCTCTGTCCAAAAAACGTTTTCAACAGAGTAAATAGAATCAATTTGCAAACACAGAAACCCTGCAAGTTAAAGTGCACGCGGAACAGAGATGCAATATCAAAGAAAGCAATATAGAACATATTGTATGCAAACCGATCCCATAAAACGGATGATCCATTTCTGAGTATCAGACAAAATACTTCTGATTAACAGAGCTATTATCACCACCAATCATGTACAATACCTGTTTTTTAAAAAAAAAACTTAACAAATAATCAGTTTTCGTTAGTATAATAACGTAAATTTAAAGATTTAAGAATGTAGGACCCGAATTTCTACGATTGCTCAGCTGATATATAATAAGATAGGTTTAAGAACAAATTCAGAATTACAATACCAAATTACAAAGATGAAAAGGAATTGCAGAGGCGAGACGAATCTCTTTCCTTAAATCTTTAAACGCCCCGTAGTGTGACGGTTTCATAGCGATAAGATTCCTAAGATACAACTGCGGTTGTTTCTGTCTTCCATCACCGAAAAACAGAACCCATCGAACCAAAATTTGCGTGTACTCTCAGACACAAAAAAAAAAAAAAAAAAAAAAGAGATCATGAGGGAATTGTCTTTATAGAACTTTGTTTGATATTATTTCCAATGGTGTTCCAATGTATGTTTTTCATGAGAAAGATGAGGGCATTCTTATAGCCCAAGTGCTTGACAGGCCATAAAGAGGAGTCATGAGAATTTAATCTCATTCAACACCTATTGGACCATGAGTTTAATATTTTATAAGTTACAAAATCAAAAACACTTGAATTTGCACTTAATTACCAGTATTAGTACCACATCAAATAAAGGAGATATATGTTGACTTAATCAACACTTTATGCAAAATAATTTAAACCAAAAAAATTATTATTTTGGGCTATTTGCCAATTCTGAAACCCAAAGCCGAAACCCGGTCCGAATATCTCTTTTGTCCAATACACCTAAGTTTTTACACTTAGCCAAATATTCAAGCTTTACAAGCTTTCCAAGTCATCAACTTTGGACCAACATTTCTCATTCAAACAAACACCGTTTTTGACAAATGAATACACTATCTCATAGTGCTCATTACTATAAATCCAACGATTCTAAATTCTGGTCATTCCAACAACTAAATTGCCCGGAAAAGCCACCAGAATATTGGCCAACGCCATTGTCAAAAAAAAGTTCCAACATAAATAAAAAGCCGTAATATTTTTATTAAATTCTTTAGGCCTTTAGAATCATAATTGGCCATGGATGGAAGGATTTGGTGTAAAAACAGATTACATTCTATTTCAGTAATAAAATATATAAATACAATTTCAGTAAGAAAATTGATGAAACATACTGGTCCAATAATGTGTTCAATAAAGCTCGATGGTATTGCTCTATACTCGATCTTAACTGTACTGAAACAAAATTTCGAACGACTAATCTTATATCAAGCAAAATGGTAGGTTGTATAATCCGCTTTGCATGACTTCGAAACTTATGTATAGTTTCCTCGAATGTTGTATAGTTATGATGTATGGGCCCAAATATAATTTGATTTTTGGAATATTCGAGAAATGTTTGGTGTTAAACGAGGGATGGACTAGGACATTATCCAAAACCATGCTAAGAGTGTGGTCCATGAACATGAAGAGCTCGAAACTAAATTAAAAGCCTGTGATGAATAATGAATAGGTGATGGGTCCAATGCAATTTTCAGTTTGATGATTATAAAATACATCTAAACTTGCGATACGGGTTTATGTAATAGTCTTTATAGGGAATAAAAAAATTAAAATGTTTATGAACGACTCTGTAAGATGTACAGTTGCTTCAGATCAATACTCTTTTATCGTGAATAGACTATCAGCCAATTGCAAAGTCAATGAGTTGGAATGTGATTAAACAATGTATAAAAACAATCTTGTTGGGAAACTGATCGAAATTACCTGCCATAGATCTAATGAAATCAATTATCATATTGACGTTTTAGAAAAATAAGAAAATCTAATACAATCATATGATAATGCATCAATGATACGGAATCAACTATCAATGTATCATGTCTTAATCCGACACCGTACTGTTTATGTCACGTTTCGTTTAACGATAACGCATTGGTGCCATCGATGGCATTGGAACCAACCTTTGTTTTTATTTTATGCATAGAATTAGGGCTGGATTCGATACTCGATATCTGTCTTCGAAGACTCGTTATCTCACTTATACTTGGTGAAACATATCACAATTCTATTATACCCAAATAAAAGTTAGCTATTGGTAGGCTTGGGCACGGTACGAATACCTTGATATTTTAGATTACCCTAGATCCGATCCTAACGGGTATTGAAAAAAACTTATCTTTACCCGACTTGCAAAAATCGGGTACCCTAAAAAAACGGGTCTCCTGTTAAAAACTTTTGACCCTCCGGGTATCCGACTCTATTATCCTTACCGCATTACTACAATATAATTTATCAATAGAGGTTTATATGACAAAAACATGAATAAGTCATTACAAAATGACAAAATTTTATTAAACGGAATAAACAGGATTAAGCGGTGCATAATACGAATGAGCCAAAGCAAAGTTGAGGATAGCATTTTTCGAAACATCAGTCTCAATATTGTTTAGCCTTTGAACATGCTCAAACTTTATATTTAGATCTATAGAGAATCTATTTTTTTTGTGGTTTGGATATTTGTTTGAACATTTGGATCCATTGTTTCGAATCTCATGCTACTTGAAAGTGGTGGAGGACTATGTTGGCCGCATAGTTTAGAGCATCACGAAACGCTAAAACCTATGCCATTAGGGTTTTGTTCTATACTTCAGAGGAGAGTTAGTGGTTGAAAAGTATAATCTGAAAACACTGGCAATAAATGGTTTAAAAGATATAAAATTAAAAATTTCAAATATAAGTGGTATAAAATACAAATATTTATAGGGTGGATAACAAATCCAGTAAGGATTATATAAGAGTCGGGTATCAGGTATCGGTGTAGGACGAAAAACGAGACCAGCAGCTAAAAAAAAGATGATATCCGATACCCGATCCTTACCCGCAGGTAATTGGATTATCGTACCCTTTATTCGACTCGGAAATCATGGGTATCTTTTTTTAAGCCGGCTACGAACTGGGTAACGGGTAAAAGACGGATAACGGGTATTCATGTCCGGGCCTAGCTATTGGTATCAGTTATTTCTTAATATGTCTTTAATTCGTTACATATTGTAGAGTACTAGTGTACTACAACTTGTAGTATAACCAATCAATAAAATAATACTAATAAAAATAATATCATAATTTTTGAATTTTTTTATGAATAATAGCATTTTTTTATCCAGATGCGGAACCAAAAAAGGATTAGAACTCTCTCATGGCGATTAAAAGTGCGACGGCTTAGGGTTCATGATCAGGATCTTGATCGGGTTTATGGAGATATTGAGGGTGCTAGGATGGCAAGGATATCGGATCGTAGATCTGATTTCGAAAAGGGATTTCATACACAAAGGGATCGATGCGGATTTGGAAAATAACGAGAGCGATGAGTGTGGAAGGCGATAAACAAGGAAAATCCATTATCTCTCTTCATCAATCATATATCTCTGAGCAATTATGGCTTCCGATTTGGAAGATTTGATGGTTATAGTGGGGTCGTTTTGGAAACTTATGGATTCACGAATCTCACAAAGGTCCTCTTGAAGGAAAGTGAAGGATTCGGAGGTTCTTGAGTGGTCATAAAATTATGCAAAGGATACAATTAAGGGAGATTTTCAAGCGATGAATGAGGGATTTCATAATCAAGATGGATCAGATCACGGGGATTTTCTCATGATAGCACAACTGGCTCAAGCGGATCAGTATAAATTGGACAGAGGAGGCTGGGTCAGAATCATCATTACCCAATTTCACATTGAGCAAGCTCAATTAAGTCGAGTTCATTCTTATTCGGAGTTTGATTTTTTGGGTTATTGACGAGAGAGTATGGCTCAGGTTAAGGTTAAGACTGGTGCGGCGACGGTAGTCCGAATGGCTACAGTGAAAATTGCATCGTTGGATGTTGAAAGGAGAATTCGTCAATTCGCTTTAACATTGATTGGTAGGGTGTGGAATCCTAATTTCCAAAATATGGATTCCTTGCTTAAAAACATGCCAAAATTCTGGAATCTAGAGGATAAGGTAATTGGGGCTGACTTGGGAGATAGTAAGTTCAGATTCAACTTCCAGGCGGAGGAGGATCTCCGGGGGGATTTGAGGAATGCCCCCTACCATTATGACTCTTGGATGGTGTTTGTGGTAAGATGGGAACCCTCTTTGGCTAAGGATTACCCGTCGGAGATCACATTCTGGGCTCGTGCCAAAGGCTTACCTCATCAGTATGGAGCTGCTGATTCCTTATGGACAGTGGGGGAGGCGTTGGGCAAAGCGTCTGCGGTTGATGAAGATGCGGGGTATGTGAGAGTGTCTTTCAATGGGTTTGAGCCTTTGGTATCAACGGCTATTATTTCGTATGATAACGGTGATGAGGTAAAGGTATACATCGCATATGATAAGCTTGCAAATCATTGTGATCATTGCTTTAGATTAACTCATCTGGCCAGTTGTTGTCCGGAGTTGAACGAGCAAGTTCTAGGACTTACAAGTGTGGAGGAAGAACAAAGGTGCTTAAACGCTACAAAGATGTAGTTGGTGAAGATAAGGATTGGGAACAATTCCGGAAACGGTCAGCAAAGAGAGCCCTGCCCATGACAGAGAGTGATGAAATGGATAGAGAAGGTCAATATAAGGATAATGGACGGTATGAGGCTGCGGGTTATGGGAACATGGAGAAGATAGTTAGTGGGCAGAGAGATGGGAGAGGGTTCAGGAATGAGGGACAAAGGAATGGGCATTGGGAAGGTCAGTCTAAAGGTAATAAGCCACGAACTAGCTCGCAGCAATTAGGGAATACATATAGGCCTAGAGAGGGTCGTGCATATGGGAGAGGTAAAATGTCTACTTGGCCAAAACCGCTGTATGCAAAAAAGGGAGAAGGGAGTTCAATCAACCATACTAATGTGGTTGGAATCAAGAACCATGGTGGGGATAGTTATGGTGCTAAAGGAAAAGGAAAGGAGATTACAGATTTAGAGATGGTAAGTGTGGGTGATGGGTCTTTGGTACTTGAAGCAGGACATAAAGTAAGGGAAGATGGTGAATTGATGTTGGACGACTTTGAGATCGAAAACACTCACGGTCTGCTTGATGAGTATTCGGGTGTAGAGGGTCAGAATGGTGGACATATAAAATGAAATATACAAAGCGACACACTCGGAAGGTGTGATCTCAAACTCGACACCAAAAGGTAATCACTCGGACATTGATGTTACTAGTAATGATATGGAGACTTTACATAAGGAAATAGCTAACATATCACTAGTTACGAGTAAAGATACTTCGAATGTGGTCCGTAGGAACAATGGATTGGCAGGAACAAATTCCAGGATGCGAAATATTATGTTACCAACTTCTCCTAGGAAAACTAATGCTGGTAAAATTGATGTGGTTAAACAGGTTCCTTTGGCGAAATCGAAAGCGCGAACAGGTTCGGACCAGATGCAGGGAAAAATGGGGACTATGGGAACGGGTACAAAGAAGTTAGGGATGGTAGCTCTCCCGAAGCTTCCGGCTAATACGTGAGGATCATGAGTTGGAACTGTCAAGGACTCGAGGCGGGTCTGATAGTTGATACTTTGGGAGATTTATGGAAGAGATTTAAACGAGAGATTTTATTTTTATCAAAAACAAAACAATGTTTTTCTTATTTGGAGCAATTTAAATTTCAGTTTGGATTTCATAATTTGTTTACGGTTGAACCAATTGGTTCTAGTGGTGGTTTGGCAGTGTTATTCAATGATGAAATTAATCCTTGTATTATTTCTTCTGATAATCGTATCATTGATATGAAAACAAAGATTGAGGATCAAACTATGTTCATATCATTTGTTTATGGGGATCTAGTTGTTCAAAATCGCGCTATAGTATGGGATAATTAGAGCCAAATTGTTATACAAAGATCTGAACCTTGGCTAATTATAGGGGATTAAAATGAGATAACGGGTAATCATGAGAAACAAGGGGACGACTAAGATCAGCCACAACGTATCTAAATTTTAATAATATGATCAATAATTGTGGAATGATGGAATTCAGGTGTAGCGGAGAACAACTCTCTTGGAAGGAAACGATTCGGTGCAAACTTGATCGTGCGTTAGGCAACGCAGATTGGCATTCCTTTTATGCGTACTCTAATATTAAATACTTAGAGTTGATCGGATCCGATCATCGACCGATATTGGGGGAATTCAACTCACATAATGAGAGAGTCAGGAAACCATTTCGATTTGATAAACGGTGGAATGGTAAGGAAGGCTTACAGGAAACTGTAGAGACTGACTGAAATAGGACAAGGAATTTTTGTACTATAGGTCTCGTGGATAAGATTGCAAACTGCCGAAATTCCATATCGTGGTGGAGGAAAAATAATGTTATTCCAACTCATATGCATATAGTATCGCTAAAGGCATCTCTAGAGGATGCACGTAATGATGATACGATTTCAACAGAGGAGGTTAGGGTTATTTGTAGGAAACCGCAGGAAGCATATCGGGAAGAAGAGCAATATTGGCGGCAGACAAGTAGGAAACTTTGGCATAAGTGTGCAGATAGGAACACAAAGTTTTTCCAAGAATTTACAAAGCAAAGGAGGGCTCGAAATCGGATTATGGGACTCTTTGATGAGGAGGGGTCTTGGAAGGAAAAAACTAAGGAAATTGAGAAAACGGCAAAATACTATTTTCAAAATATGTTCACGTCTACACAACCAACGGAGTTTACAGAGGTACTTCAGGAGGTTCAACTGGTAATAACAGGAGATATGAATGATAGATTAACAAGGGATATTGAGGAGGATGAGATTAGAAGGGAAATTTTTGCAATGCATCCGGAGAAGGCTCCGGGACCGGATGGGATGACGGCACTATTCTACAAAAGGTTTGGGCCATTGCTGAAAAGGGATTTGACAGGATTCATGAAAGAATTTTTTCGGACAGGACAGTTTGATAATCGTTTGAATATGACTAATATTTGTCTAATTCCAAAAACGGATAAGCCAAAGAGGATGAGCGAATTTAGGCCGATAAGCTTCTATAATGTGGGTAATAAAATTATTTCAAAAGTGTTATGCTTACGGTTAAAGCATTTGTTACCAAAGGTTATTTCGGAAACACAACCGGCATTTGTCTCTGGAAGGTTGATCTCGGATAATATCTTAATAGCACAGGAAATGTTTCATGCGTTGCGAACGAAGGAAACATGTCGGTATGACTTCATGGCTGTTAAAACGGACATGAGTAAAGCGTATGATCAGATAGAGTGGGATTTCCTAAAAGCGGTTCTACTGAAACTGGGTTTCGGAGCGGTGTGGACCGCTTGGATAATGAAGTGTATGCGATCAGTTTCTTATCAGATTCTAATAAATGGAAAGCCAAAGGGCCGCATTGTACCAAAAAGAGGCCTTCGACAGGGAGACCCTTTATCGCCGTATCTATTTATATTATGTATAGAGGTATTTATTGCTAGTGTTAGGAAACTGGAAAGTGTGGGAAGTTTGTCAGGGATTAAGATAGCAAGGAGCAGCCGATCAATTTCTCATCTGTTGTTCGCAGATGATAGTTTGTTCTTCTGCAAGGTAGATGAGGGTGAATGTAAGGTGCTTCTGGAGGTCATAAAGAATTATGGAAAGGCATCAGGACAAGAGATAAATTTGATAAATCCTCACTTATGTTTGGACACGATGTTGAAATCGTCAGAAAGAGTAATCTTAAAGTTAAAATGGGTATAAATAAAGAAGGGGGAATGAGTTCTTATTTGGGTATTCCGGAGAGTTTGGGAGGTTTGAAGACACAAATATTTCATTTTCTGGTTGAATGATTAAATGATCGGGTCAATGGATGGTCGGCTAAGTTTTTATCTAAAGGGGATAAGGAGGTGTTGATTAAATCAATAGCTTTAGCGCTTCCGACTTATGTTATGTCATGCTTTCGCCTTCCCCAGTCGTTGGTAGGTCAATTAACTAGTGCTATAGCCAAATTTTGGTGGAGTTCAGACGGAAACACTAGGGGTCTCCATTGGCAAGCATGGGAGGTATTATGTCTCTCCAAGAACGAGGGAGGGCTGGGTTTTCATTCGTTGGAGCACTTCAATTCCGTGTTGTTGGCAAAACAACTATGGAGATTATTCCAATATCCTAATTCATTGGTTGCACGAGTATTAAAAGGCAGATACTTTCGGGATAGGCACCCATTATTGGCAAAGGAACCATTTCACCTTCTTTTGGTTGGAGGAGTTTATGGTCGGCTAGAGATTACTTTCTACTGGCAGCCAAATTTCGATAGGGTGTAGAAACAGCATCGCAGTTTGGTAGGATCCATGGATCCCGAATATATATCCAAGACCGGCAAGGGGAAGGGGAAGTGTCTTGCACCCCAATCTAAAGGTAAATCATTTGTATAATTTTGCCACAAATGAATGGCACCTTCCAATGTTTCAGGAATTTATGGAACCCGGGGATATTCATCTCATTCAGGGTTTGGAGATTAGCTCATCATATATGGCAGATCGGTTTATTTGGCATTTTACTAAGTCAGGAAAGTATAATGTTCAATTGGGATATCGGTTAACAAAAGAAATTGCAAAGAATAAGGTTGGTCGTATGTTGAGCGAACCCAGTATTACGGCATTAAAGGCACACGCTTGGAGCCTCAAGTGTCCTCCGAAAATTAAACATTTTATATGGCAAATTGTATAAGGATCTTTGGCAGTACTAGAAAGGATCAATCATCGGGGAATCAATTGTCCAACAGTTTGTGAGAGATGTGGGCTACACGAGGAAACAATTAATCACGCTTTCTTTGAATGTCAGGCTGCACAAGATATGTGGGCCCTATTTCTATCTACTCAGGGGAGAGTAACTCTTTCATATTCATCGATTGATGCGAATATGGATTTCCTATTTTGGAGAATTAAGAGTGAAGATACTCTTAAATGGGACATTGAATTGTTTCCTTGGGTGGTATGGGGTATTTGGAAGGCAAGAAACAAAAGATCTTTTCAAAGGATAGTAGCGGATTCACTTAATCTTATCAGGTCGATGGAGATTGAATATTTAGCTTGGACTGATGCTCAACAGCGGATAACTGAAGAGGAATTTACTCTACCGGAGCAGGTACATGTTGTGCCAGTCATAACCAATGGGATTCGGTGTCAGGTAGATGGGTCTTGGAAGGATACAGAGACAGTTACAGGATTGGGTTGGGTGTGTCCAATAGGAGCAGTTGGTGATTCTATGAGCGAAAGGCCTGGGTCAACGAAGATCGGCTCTGCATTCAGAGGTGGAAGCTCTAGTATGGACCATGTCTTGCATCGTGGAGAGAGGCGTGGATTGTCATACGTTCGAGACAGACTGCGCTGACCTGGTCGACATGGTCACGAACCCAGAGGAGTGGCCAAGCTTTTCGGTTCTTCTGGAAAAAGTATAGAGATTACAAGATTGTCTACCCAACTTCTTCTTAACACGAATACCCAGAGCTATTAATCTGAAGGCCGATTGCCTGGCCCGGTCTGCAAGATCACGTGCTTTCAACTTTTCATATGTAAACATTATCCTGCCGCCTTAGATCACCAATCCGGTAAGAATTGTCAAAAAAATATCATTATTTTTTATTATATTATCATTTCTAATCGCTATTTGTACTAATTTCAATTGTACTATTCTTTCCGCAACTATTTATACTATCAAACAAATTGTAATGTTTTGTCCTACCAATCGAACTATATATATGTCATTATTCATATTCCACTCAATTTGTATATAAGTATTTAAATATATATATATATATATATAATACAGAAAAAACCTCTGATAAAAAATGCGGCCATCTGGCTGATGACTAAACGCTCGACCGTCTGGAGCCGCCGTGATTTTTATCTAATCGTTAAAAAATCAGAAATTGGAAAAACAACTCTTTCTCTAGTTTTGACTGTTGGAATATACTTATATGTGATAGATTTGTAAATTTTATATGGAAAAAGCAAGAAAAAAGGGAATTTTAAAAAAATGAGATAAATTTGTACTTTCCGTCGTTGTTTAAATTTATACATATAAGAAGAAACTCTTAATTCAAACTAAAATTTCCAAAACGACATTTATTCTAATTTTAAATGAGTTGAAAATAAATTTATGATTAGGTAGCATCCATAAAGAAACGACTAGGACTAAAAGTCGTACATGGATCTAATCGCATCGCTTATTAAATAAAATTACACCTACCAAGGACGATAGAATTGATTACTTCTAATATAAAACAGAACTGAATATCTTTCTTTTTAAAATGTAATGTACATTTTAGCAACAACAAAAAATGTAATGTACATACATGTAGCTTTGATCCATATGTATTAGACAATAAAAAAGTTATCAATGTTTGGGAAAACGACAAATGATCGAGTTCATATGTTGCTTTGGTTAATGGATGGGAGTTAGATCTTACATCCTCTAGAAGCACGGATCTAAATACGCTTGTGCATGATTTATTGTGTGCACATATCTATATCTATAAATGTGGAGTGGGTCACACATCCACATGCGTGTGGGTAATTAGGTGTACGCACGAGCGTAATAAAAGATAGTATTAGCACTTTTGATTGTGTAATTAGTCGATTTAGGAGAATGCGAGAGGTTACCTTTATATTTTTTTGGTCAGAAGCAACGAACATTTTCATTGCAGTTTTAGATTCATTGTTATAAACTTTGCTATGTAATCACAGAAATACACAATAGAACCTCCATAAATTACTACTCTATAAATTAATAATCACTATAAATTAATAAAATCTTCCGGTCCCGAGTCGCACTAATGTAAAAATTAGCGAAATTCGATAAAATAATAAGATAATAATTTTTTTGAAACTCTTATGTAAAATATGGTCCCAATAATAGTATAAATTAATATTCATATATAATTATGTATATTATATATATATGATAATGTACTAAACATGGTTTTAGTAATTTTTGTTTTGACGTAAAAATGAAAATCTCATTAGACCTTATCTTTTACTTTACGTATTACATCAAAAACTTTTATAATTATTTTCTAACTCTTTACCATAAACTTGTGAAAAATTTTAGGTCAAATAATTGATTTTTTATATATAACTCTTTTTAAATGTATCAATCGATATTAGGGATAATAACCATGATTTCTTCTAAATTTTATACATAGTATACCATTTTAGTTTCTTCGTCTATTATGATAATATCATCCACTCTATTGCGATAGTCAAAAAATTTAATCAAAATTTCATTTTTGCAAATAGATTAATTAAATTCCATAATATAACATCATTCGAAAAAACAAATTAAGAAAAATATTACCTAAAATGGATTTCTCTCTATAAACTAAAATCTCTATAAAATAATAATTTTTCAAGGTCCCAACATTATTAATTTATAGAGATTTTACTGTAGTATGAGTACGAATGTATGTAAGTGCTCCAATCCATTTATGGGAGTTTTGCTCTTCAGTAAATATGTAGCCAACTCAACAAGCCTATATCCTTACAAAAGACCAAAGATTCATTCAATGATCAAAACTTTAACGCTATCCAAACTTTAACGCATTTATATTTGACATTCGTTTGGTTATGTAAAGTGGTCATATATATATTCTTAAACAGTTTCTAGGGTTTCCGTTGCTTGATCTCAAGAAAAACCGAGTTAGCCTATTGATTTGGTTGTGATTCTATCGTGATTATAGTCTCGATAATATAAATCCAGCAAGATATCCTCTCTTAATTAATAGAGCTAAATTTTATGAGAGAGTTATATGATTTTATCAAATAAATGACAGTCGTTGTGCAAAGATTATTTCAAAATCGAATCAACGGTCAAAAATATTATGTTCTGTCGATTCTTAAGTACGGGTTAATTTTTTTGGTAATGGGTAGGGGTTCATTAAAAAATGCGATTATATATAGTGAAAATATAATGGGAAAAAAATCTTGCGATCGCTCTCTTGGAATCCAAGTTTTCATCTATTTTATCATTTGCCAACAATGTCTTATAAGTCTTCTTTGTTCTCTACACCCAATAGTCCAACCATAATCATACCAAAGATCGAATCTGAAAGGAATCAAAGGAACCACGTATTAGATATCGTTAACGCACCAACCTAAAACCATTCCATATCAAACCTTATTCCATAGCCATCGCCCGAGAGAGGATTTAAGAAAAACCTGAATGAGACTGACATTGAATGATTCAGCATTGTGAAGCTTCTAGACTGCGATGGATCTGGAAACTAATTTTTTTCGTTCAGGAATAACCTAATTATTCCGTGGAGGAATAGGATTATCAATCATATGGCGCTGACATTAAAATACTCTTCGCCATCTTAGAATAGGATTAGTCAAATAGTTTAGATATAAACTTGGGTTTTGTAGAAAGTATTACCTTATTAGTCACTACACAAACGATTGTTGATAAAACATTATACAAAGGATAGTCCAAAACAAAGTGATTAGGGTTCCTAACAACGAACAAATTACTTGAAAAAAACCCAAAAAAAAACAATTTGACTAATTATGTCTGCAATCTACTATATGAAAGTGCATTGACACTCTCCATATGAGTGCCACATCAGCACCCTAGAGACAGCCACGTACAAGTTACTAGAAACGCTTAAACTACCTCTTCAAACGCTTCGTCTTCTCCCTGCTCCGAAGATAAAAAAGACAGTGGTTCTTAAGATGGTTCAGTTAACCAGTTTACCTTCAGCGCTTCATCTTCTCCGCTTCTCTATATGAAGCTTCGCCAATTAGCTCCCAATAAAAGAAGATTTTAGCTTCCCCATTTCTATATCCATTATTTTTCATGTTTGCCGTGAAGAAATCAAATCCCACTCGGTGCAAGGAGGAAGAAGCAAAGAAATTCATGGCTTGCAGTCTCAATCTATATGAATCCTGAGCAGATCCATCACAATCAGATTCTTCTAATCCATGCCTTCCGACTCCTCACATATGCTTTCTCCTAACCCTTTTTCTCTAATTATTATGTGATCTGAAAATAGTCGGGGTTCTTTACATCCGCGCATGTTTCTTTCACTATCATTGACTCTCTTATGCGAGTAAACAAGTTTCCAGTGGCTCGAGTTTGAGTGTTCCATGGGATTTATTTTGTATTTCTGATGATAAAAGATATATACAAGCATAAGATAACTCTTCAATCAAACGTAAACTTCATTTTTTTCTGTTTGCAGGAATGGTTTCTAGAGTGTCAATGCACTTTCATATAGTAGATTTCATTACCATAGGAAAGTCTCAAACGGTGAAAAGTATTCAGTTCATACCGAACTGATAACCTTAAAGACATCTGTGGCCTTCCATTCTCAATTGAGTCAGTTAAATTATATTACTTGCTTAGATTTAATATTTCTTGTTTTATCAATCATTCAAGGTTATGATTGTTACTTTAAGTGTTTTTGTTTTTTGGGTTTCTCGATTTTTGAAAGGTTTATGTTTGTGTTTTGTTACTGGACTTCCTTGGCACCATGAGCACTAAGTGGTCAGTGTAACAGTGTTCAAGGTTTTTTCTGTTTTTTGTTTTGGGTTTAAGATTGTTTTAGTTAAGAGATTAGCTATGTGTTAGTCGCTTATTTCACTTTACTGGACTTCTGTTAAATCGTAGGTCACACTAAAGCTGTTCTTTGTGTTTCATTTATTCATAATGTCAAACAGTTAGCAAGGGGTTCACGTAACACCATTGTCAAGCTTTGGGATCTCAACACTGTAACTCCATTGTCTACTTTCAAAGGTTAGAGATTTCCATCACCACTATTCTTCGTTTACTTTCCTCTATAGATTTCTACTAATAGTTATCCCCTAATATGTTAAAGGCACAAGAATTGTGTTCTCACAGCTGTGTTATCTCAGAATGGTAAGCATCTTGCGAACGATAGTAAATTCGGTGAAATCTGTTGTTCGAATCCATTGAAAGAAGAGCTAGACGACTAGCCCACTTACAATAAAGTCTTGTTTAGCTGGTTTCTGGTTTTCTTGTGGAATGTTCATATGATTTGGTATGTTACTATTTACCGCTCATCTTTAATAGGGTCACAAGAAATGGATAATGGTAAATCATAAGAACCTTTGACCATAGTTCTCCACACCGTCCATGTGTAAGTTGTAGCAAAGATGAGGATGCAAGGATTTGGAATGTTACACAGACAAATCTATAATTCGTCTCACTGACACACACTTGCTATGACTTGTGTTTAAATGGGGCGGAGACGGAGTTCTATATACGTGAAATATTTCTTACCCGCTTATATAGGTCTGGTGTCTACTGTGTAGTAACAAATATTTTAATGTAGCAATCTTAAATGATTTAAATTTCGATCGGTAATGTGTGAATCTCATATCCGGAAGCCAAATAATGAAAGCCTTAATTTGCAGTCTCTTCATCGAAAATTTGGAGAGTAATTTTACATTCCTACGCTTCCAAAGCAAGAAATTTATTTGAACTACATTTTGAGGTACATGTAAAGTCAAAGAAGAATCTTCGAGGTAGCAACGGGTTTCAGAATAGATAGCAATGCATCCCAACAATGTATCCCAACGGGTTTAACATTTACATAAACATATTGTACTTAATAATGTATAGCCGAAATAAGAAGCCATCTTTCGTGATATCCAGTTAAAAATAAAAACGTAAATTACCTCTTCAACCAATATATATGCTACCTCTTCAAGATTTAAGATAGAGAAACAAGCATCTTGCACAATGTAACCTAGCCTTCCTTATATACTTGACAAGTCTTTTTCAAACACACCAATATAGCTGAATTTATTTACAAGAATTGCAAGTTATATTTATATTTTACAATTAAGGCATTCAAATATATTTATATAAGCTAATTTTTAAGTTAGTAAACAATAAACATATAACCCCGCACGTAGTGCGGGTAATCACCTAGTATATTATAAAAACATAAATATCAAAAATATATCATGTCAAGTAAAAACAGTCCCTGACACTTTGGATTCAACTTCTTTCACCTACATTGATATTCATCATTGTAATTTATGATTTCTTTATTTGAGTAGTTGAATTTCTTACAGCAATCCAAGATCTCAGAGGGTTTGTTCTAAAACATCAACAAAAAACGAATCTTGGACCCTTTTTTGCTCATGTTCTTCCCTTTGATCACTTTCTATATATGATTCAACCATTAAAATGCTTTCAAATCCCAACGATGAACATTTTAAGTGGAAAATCAAGTAGTATTATGTGAAATCAGAGTCATTGTGCCACTTCAAAGGTTCATCTTTCTAGAAATCATGAGCGTGTGAGATTCCCATTGAATCCTCTTTTACCATTTTAGAGTAATTATGAACATCTTTTTGTTCGTGCAATTTTTCCAAAGCTTTACAAGTCAGCAACTATTCACTTGAGATCTATTACAATCTCATTTGTATATATATACATATAAAGCTTAAAATGAAATGTTATGATACGGGTAATGTCAAATATGGTTTCCAAATCGAGCTTTTGGTATTTGGTCATTCATTTTAGAAAGTGGAACATCAATAAAGTGGAATTATATAAACAATTCAAATAAATTGTGACAAATGGTTAAAAGTGCTTTAGGCATTAGCCTCAATTAGGCATTGACTTGAGATTTGGTGATAAGTCATGCAGGTTCATATACAAAAAAAGATACAAGCAAAAGTCTTGTAAATGATGTTTCACAATTATAGCAATGGAATTTGACATTACTAGCAAAAAAAGTTGTGGAAGTATTGGGGGTTTTAGGCGTCCCTGAAAATTGGGTTTTGTGGAAGTAAGTTCATTGCTTAAAAATGTAAATTTAAAATTGTGCGAATAATACCTATGTAATTTCGAGTATATCAGAATGTGAAAAGATTTCCTTTCTAAATATATGGGCTACAGAAAATTAATACAAATTCAATAACAATTAGTCTCAAACACACGAAAATAAATCAGCTGAATTAAAAATATTTTTATATTTATTAGTATGGATTAAAAAAGAAGTATTTTAGGCTAATTTTCCTTGACAATCCAATTTTTCTTAATTTTTTATTTATTTATTTAATTCTTCTATACTCATTACCAGACTAACATCTCTAATTCCAAAATAACTTAATTTTTATTTACAATAATCAAACCCATTATAAATAAAAATATATTATGTTTCTTCATCTAAAACAACTCTTTAAATAATTAAGAATAACATCACATTCCTTCTTATAAAGCTAACCAAGAGAATACAATTTGTATTGATCATTCGGACATGATTTGACTTGCAACACGAACACCAGTAAGAGTATTGTTTTGACGACTACGATATGTCAGTTTAAATATTAGTTGAGGATTCGTTTTTCATATTATTTTATCTATATACATTTGATTAATGATAAAATTTCAGTAGGTACGTAATGCTAAATATACATTTACAGGAATTTTTAATCAAATTTTTTATTTAAAAACTAATTAAAATAACATGATCTTTGTACTCACTAATTTCAATAGTATTTTTTTTTTGGATGGCTGAACATTGTTTTTAATGTAAATGTGTTTGTTGAATCTTACAAATATGGAAGCTCTAATTGTTTTTAAGTTTTTAACTAATTAAGTTTTAACTTTTTCTTTTGCTTTGTAGAATATTTGTTTATTTTGAGAGATAAACGACTTTAAATTATTTATCAGATTGTTGAAATTAACAAATGTGGCCATGTAAAGCCTGATGAGAACAATGTTCTTATTAAAGAGGTACATTGTATTAATCTTATTGAGTGTGGACTTATCTTTTGATCCCATATATCTATTTACATAATGTGGTTATAATATCACGTATATGCATAAACTTTCTTTTGCTGAATGTATCCTAAGCTACAGTTTGTTTGTTTTATTTTGAAAACATTTATATGGATCAAAGAATGATTTTTCTTTCTAAGTTGATCGTCTTTATTATTTCATTAAGAACTCAACGTAAGTCTATTATAGTGTTAAAATATATTCATTCAACGTTTATTTATCTATAATTTATTTTGATAGTTTATAATTTAAAAAATTAAGTTTAATTTTTTTTAAAATATGGGTTTATAAATTGGGAAATTGGTCCAAATAATAGCTTTTAGGGTCAAAATTAATGATCTAACATTAGATTTTAAAAAATTAGGTGAATAGCATTCACATTAGATAGAATGACTATAATGCCCTTTGTTAATTTACACCATTTATCAGAAAAAAAATTGAAAAACAAAAATTGAAAACACAAAATTTAAAATTAGCAAAATATAGAAAACCCTAATTCATTCTCTTTTTTTCTTTTCACGCCTCCTTTTCTTTTCACGCCTCCTTTTCTTTTTCTTTCTTTTTCATCTTCTGTTTCATGCTTCTTCTTCTCTTTCACGCTTCTTCTTCTCCACCTCTTTCTTCTTCCTCTTTTCTTTCTTCTTCCATTGTTATTTCTTATTTTTCTCTATCCACACCATAATCGATCTCGTCTTTGGTGATCTACAAAATCAATCACTTTATTTTACATCATTACCATGGATAAAAATCTCAAATCAAGGATTAAGATGATGATTTTTATCATTCGTTAAACTCTCCATTGTCATTCTCTGTAAAATTGGAGATCGCTATATTTAACTATATATTTTGAAATCAGTATAACAGGTAATGATAATAGTTAACTATATATGCTATTCTTTTTCATTATGTAGACTATAAAACGTAAATATGTTTCAGATAATAGTCAACTATGTATTAATATGATACTATGTTCAGTAGTCAACTATGTTATGAAATTAATAGCCAACTTTATTACGAAATCAATAGTGAACTATATTAAATAAGTAACTATCCCACTACAATTTTTGCGTAGTCAACTATGTTATAAAATCAGTATATTAAACTATTATATGAAAATAGTTAACTATAGTATGACATATAAAACATCACAACGCCCTTTCTCTATCCCTTTTTTCACCTGAACCAATAGTTGACTATCTCACCAACACAATAATAGTTAACTATTACACAAATCGTCAAAATAGTGGACTACAATTATCTCTTCAATTTTCTTCGATCCACTGTCAATCTCCTTCACCATGTTTGTCACCACTGCAAAAGTTGAAAGAGTTCTTCAAAGCTATTCTCGAAAACGATTTGTGATGCCAAACCATCATTGTTACGGCTCCTTTTATAGCAATCTCGCTAATTAATCCACAAAATTAATTTTGATTTTGTGAATCAATCTTCAAACCTTCAAAAGATCTCGCTAATATTAGATCAAAATCAATCATCCTAAAAACTCCATAATCACGATTCCGTTCAAAGATCAAAGAAGATCGGAAGAAATCTCAATCAAGACCCAAAACTATCAATTTACTTTTACCCACGATTGATTTTTGCAGATTCTATTTTTCAGATTTTTTATTTTTTTTGCATAATTTTAGCTCAATTGAATAGGGGTAAATTAGTCAAAAAAATTATTCTCACTGTTAGTCACCAAAATAGCTTCCACGTGATGTTAAATCCTTAATTTTTTCCCTAAATCCTATTATTCAGCTAATTCTCCCTTATAAATTTTGGGAACTTTTAACAAACTACTTTACCGTTTAATAATCACAGAAACGGTACTATTATCTTTGTTTATACATTGTCGACAAAAAAAAAAATGTTTATACATTATACAATAATTACAATTCTTAAGCGTATAATGTATTTTGTCTTTAGCTCTTGGGTTCTTTTGGTGTCCAGTTAAAAATGAAATATGAAAAGGAATGGCTTGCTGTATTGGCAATGTCTCTCTCCCATTTCTCTTTTTCTTTACACCAAAAAAGCTTTTGTAACCTCTTAAAATTTTCCCTCTCTCTTTTCAGCGGTTAAGCTGCCTCAATCTCACCCACCATAAACCCACAAAAAAAATTAAAACTCTTTCTCTTATCCGCCAAACCCATTTCATCATTTCTCCTGAAATTTCCCACTTCTGTTCATTCTTTTCAAGAACAGTGATTGAAAGTAGTAAACATAGCAAATGCCGCTTCTTAGGCTTGAAGTGAAGAACGTTTACGGTTTAGGGCAAACAGAGCTCCACAGAAATGTCGATCTTGAAGACTCCAAATCGATTCTTGACGGTGTCACCGTTTCTGGTCTCCTTGGGATCTTGCGTCAGATCGGTGATCTTACCGAGTAAGTATTTAAGTCAACCCCTAACTCTCTGTTTCCTCTTAGTTTTCTCTTCTTCTTTTTTTTTCTTATACAATTGAGTTATTTGAGTTTTAGTGAAGATCTTCTTGATTTGCTTTAGTTTATGAGTTCTAACTTCTGATCAATCAATTCTTCCAAAATAAAACACTTTTATGTTATATGCTTCAGGTTTGCAACAGAGATATTCCATGGTATACAAGAGGAAGTTATGATTACAGCTTCAAGAAGCAATAAAATGAAGATAAGACTAAAGCAAATAGAAGCTAAAGTGCCTTCAGTCGAGAAGACAGTGCTTGCACAAACAAATTACATACATTTTGCATACACTGGAGGTTTTTTTTTCTGTTTTGTCTTGTTTCTCTTGTTAATCTTCTTTTTTGTCTAGTTTCTAGCTGTTTGATTCTTGTTTAGGCTTTCACATGTGTTCTTTTAAACAAAATTATATCATCTGAGTTAATTGTAGGACCAGCTCACATGCCTTTTCACTAACTTGACTTAACTTAAAATAATCTGTCAGGTTTCTGTAGTATAGAATTTGGTGATGATACTAATCTTAGACAATCACATGGTGCAAGCTACTAACTCTCTTCCTTTAAATCTATATTTCAAAAATGTGAAATTTTAGTGATATGTATTTGAGTTACTCATCTTAGTGAAAGTACTAGTGTTTGAAAGGAGAACCGTTTAGTATTAGTTTGTTGACCTCACTTCTCTGTATAATTTAATTAGGCATAGATACTTAGAAATGGAGTGGACATTTGGTATAATGAACCAATTAAGTTTATTTGGTGGAAATAATATGACGATTACTATTTAAAGTGTAGTGAATTAATAGAGTTTCACATGCTATGTTAGGTCTGGAGTGGCATCCTCGTATACCAAATGAGCAAAATCACTTTATTTATGACGACTTGCCACAGTTTGTTATGGCTCCATATGAAGATTGCCGGGATCCTCCGCGGTTGCACTTACTCGACAAGTATATACACACCGTAGTCCTTACTCATTTCGTTTTCATATTATTTCAGTTTCTGTTATGTTTTAGAGTGTGATTAGGAATGTGATATTCCTTTTTTTTGTGGTTCCTCTTCAGATTTGATATAAATGGTCCAGGGTCTTGTTTGAAGCGGTACTCTGATCCAACTCATTTCAAAAGAGCATCAAGAGCTCCTAAACTTTCAGAAATTAAGGTTTGCTTTGGAGATCAAATCAGTTAAATCATAATTCCGTAGAGTTTCTTATTCATAACGGTTGATTTTCTGCTTCGTATGCATGAAACAGAAGAAAAAATCTGTGCCACGTAGCAGAGATATATCAAGTCTTCCCTCTATGGCTAACCAGAGTGACAGGTAAAGATACATTTGGATTTGACATTGGTTAGATGTGTTTCGCATATGACTTCTAGAACATGAAGATTGATATAATTTTTCAGGAAGACATTTAGTTCTTTAAGCATCAGTGGACGAACCTCTTCCTCTAAAACTGCCTCAACAGTTGAAGTTGAATCAAAATCCGACTTGCAAGATCATCGTTCTTGCTCTTTCGATTCCAAGAGTGGTGGAGAGAAACTTAAGGGAGTATTTACTTCTTCAAGGTTTACACCAGGAGGCCGGACCATTGCTTCAGTTCTTTCTGAAAGTGAAAGCGAAGAAGCAAATGATAATCCTTCTCAAGATTTAACAACTCGTGGTTCTTCTTGTGTTAGTTGGCACGAGAAAGCTGAGATAGTCGAATCCGATGCTCTGGAATGTGTAGCAGATGAAGCTCCTGAAATAATGGAAACAAGCCTTGTTATGGATGCTGAACCGGCATCAAGACTGAAAGAACATACAGCAGTTAAAGCGGTCCAAGATGTCAAACCGAGGGTAATGGAAATGGACAGTGAAGATGAAACTGAAAGCGAAGGGGATGATTTTGTTGACGCGCTTTACACCATCGATTCAGAATCTGAAAATGATCAAGGGTACCAAACCATTGAAGAGGTGCAGAAGAAGAATTTTAATGAGATTACGCAAGAAGGATTGGAACACTCGGTGTGTGAGCAAAAAATAGAGAAGGTTTCTAAAGACTTTAGTGATGATGAGACAATATGTGCTGGTGCATCATCAGATATACATTTATCATCATCACCGGTAAATAAATCTGATCAAGATCCATGGGCTGCTTCAGATATAAGTAATGGTACTCATAATTTTTCCAATGGCTTTTCAAATCCATTGTATGATACTATTGGTATCCAAGAACATCAAGAAGCTGAGACCGAATCCATTAAAACATGGACTATTGGAAATCTACTGGGACTTAAACCATCGAAACCAAAGATTGTAGCAGCAACCATACTAGAGAATGATGAAGATCTTGATGCTGAAACCTTCCAATATCACTACAGAGAAGATAAGTCTCCTTTTGATTGGTTTACTTCATCTCCTCCACTTGATCACATGAAAATATCTTTCAATCCCTCGGAAACCTTACCGAGTTCCGAACTGAAGCTGAAACTTGCAGATGAATATACTTTTTCTTCCTTTCAATTGGTACCAGAGACTACTGCTACTTCACTTCCTGACTCTGATTCAGACAAGGACAGTTTCTGTAGATGCTCTTCTTCTTCTTACATTTCAGATAACAGCGACAATCGCTCTGTGTCAATCTCCGAGCAGCAGTGGGAAGATGAATCAGGCGAAATCCATGAAAGTAAGAGCCAACAAATGGTCTATAACGCTGAAGCTTCTTCTCTCTCAGCTCCAACTCCACAGATTGAATCAGCAAATGGTTACTTAGCAGGAAATGTCTCATATCTCCAAAATCCAGCTGAGCCTTTACCACCGCCACTCCCACCATTACAGTGGATGGTTTCCAAGATACCGTCCCGGAGATTCGAGGATAACAGTAAGCAGTCTCTAAAGGAGACTCTCATACGCGCATTTGAGCAGACGAATTTTTTATCTTCAGTCAAGAAAGAAGATACCATCATTGTCACTGCTTCTGAACCTAAACCAGAAAACAATGTATAGAGATTAAAGTTTTCTACACTTTTTCGATATTCTTGTTTTCTTTTCGAGATAAGGAGTTTTATCTGGTTGATAGGTAAATCAGAAGAACACTGTGAGGGATGATTACAAGCAAAGCCATGGCAATGAAAAACACTCGGATGCTGGAGACTTCTTGCATCAAATACGAACAAAAGTGAGTTTCTTGATGCATTACTTATCTATAGATAGGCCTGAGCAAAATTCAACTTCCATTTCGAAGTTCTTGTTCCATGTGTCCAAATGCATTCCCAGAGAATGGAAACTATAGTTTCTAGTTTTCATGAGAAAAGTTTTCTAATTGAACACAATATTTAAATTATAACAAAGAGATATTGTTGACAAAAACAAAAACAAAGAGATAGAAAGAAAACTAAATAAATAAAGGAAAAAACTTCGGGGGATTTGGATAAGTACCCTAAATTTGTATGAAAATTTGAAAACTATACCAAATTTGTTAACATTTGAAAACTACCCTATTTGTAGTTTGAAATGATATTTTTACCATTAGTTAATGTTAACCATTAATCATTCTGTTTTTTTAAAACAAAATAATTTGATTTTCAGTTTTAAATAAAAATTAATATAATTTTTAAAATTACTAAATATTTAATCCAACCATTTGTTTTTTTAGCTTAATCTTTTTTTATTATAAAATAATTACGAATATTATCTTTTTATATAAAATAATTACGAATTTAAATATTATAATTTAAAAATAATTTATAATTTACAGTTTAATTAATTTCGATATTAATTTGTTAAATTCATGGACATATTAATTAAGTCAGTGGTTTAAAAAGTCGACAAAGTAAAAAGTTAATGAACCATAATATAAATCGATAGTGTAAAATAAATCGATGAATACAAGAAATTAAGTCGACAAACATAAAAACAATAAGTCAATGGTTATATTCAGTCGACAAACAAAAAAGTCAACCAATACAAATATAAATCAGCAGTTGAAAACAAGTCGACGAATCTGAAAATTAAGTTGACGAACACAAAAACAATAAGTCAATGGTTATATAAGTCGACAAAGGCAAAAGTCAACCAATACAAATATAAATCCATAGTTGAAAATAAATCGACAAATCTGATGATTAAGTCGACAAACACAAAAAAATAAGTTAAATGTTATATAAGTCGACAAAAAAAAAAAATCAACCAATACAAATATAAATCCATAGTTGAAAATATGTCGACCAAACTGAAAATTAAGTCGACGAACATAAAAGAAATAAGTCAATAGTTTAAATAAATCAATACAGTAAAAAATCAACGAAGAAAAATATAAATCAACTGTGTAAAATAAATCGACTTACTTAATTATAATTTTAGTTGCAAAAATTATGATTAATTAACCATATAGTTTTTTTTGTTTAAAAAAATAAATATGAGTTGTTAATAAATTGAACTTGATTTTATAATTTGCAGTAATCAACTTTTAATTGTCTACATATTTATATGATAATTTGTTCAGTATTAAGGGTAGTTTTCCAATGTTGTAAAATTTGGTATACTTTTCCAATATTCAACAAGTTTTAGGGTATACAATTCAATTTTCTCAAAAACTTCTAAAATTTTCTACTAAAATTAAAAAGACAAAGGAAGTATAAACAAAACTCTGTGAAAATCCTTGTTCCCATTTTAACTTAATTCGGAACATACAATTGAAAGATGTGTTTAGTTGCGGTAATTCTCAAATTTCAATTGAAAGATGGGATAAGATTTGTTTTTCTCCAATCCTCATTTCCACAATAGCATTCTAGTATCTAGAGCTGGGCATTTGGATATCCGATCGGGTTCGGGTCGGGTATTTCGGTTTTTCGGATACTTCGGTAATGGGGTTTAATACCCTATCAAGTATTTTATGAATTCGGGTCGGGTTCGGATAAAATGACTTCGGGTTCGGTTCGGGTTCGGTTATATCCGATGTGCAATCTATTTAAAAATATACTTCAAATATGAATTTGAACATAACTCAAATTGATCAAAAACTTCAAAACAAAAATTCAAATGAACATAGATATCGAAAAACAAATTCGGTTTTATTAGTTTTTACATGAATTATCCAAAAATACCCGAGAAAATATCAAAAATAAAATTTTAAAAATTCAAATAGTGTTGATAATTTAGTTATTTTTATCTGAATATAATCCATACTATTCAAATGAACCAAAAGTTATAAAAATTATCTAAAATACATGAACATATCTAACCTTACATCCAATTATCTTTGGTTTAATTTATATTTGTGTTAGTTCGGATACCCGTTCGGTTATCGGTTCAGTCCGGGTTCGAATTCGGATTTTTGGGTTTAGAAACATAGAACCCGATCGGGTATTTTATAAATTCGGGTCGGGTTCGGATCGGGTAATTTGAGTCGGGTTCGGTTCGGTAATTCGGTTACAGGTAATTTGCCCACCCCTACTAGTATCCAACAACAATATCCTTTTGAATCATAACAGCAATTCAACCTGAGACGCGTGGTAACGACAAAGACATCATCATTGGAAACTACGATGAATACCAATATCAGCATGATTCTAGAGAAGGCAAACTCCATTAGACAGGTTCCATCATTTACATTTTGATCTCTGTTTCAATTTGCAAGTACCATTTATGTCCTTAAAGCATTAAAATTTTGTACTTGTGGTCTCGCAGGCTGTAGCAAGCGAAAATGGAGATGGTGAAAGCGATTCATGGAGCGATAGCGACATATGACAATGAGTGCAACTCACGTCTGTACTAAGAGAACATCACATTCATTCCCTTTCTTATATGTTTATCGAGTAGTAGATATCTAGGTCGATTTTGTGGTACGATTTATATATGTATCTTCATAAAGGAAAAAACTAGGTTCTAAAAAATAAAAGTAACTATCATGTTTGAATCTCTTGAGAATTAACGTTCAATCAACCAAGCTAGCAAAGGACATGGTAAGAGTATAGTGAGACTGTTCTAACCAAGTTCTCTTTTATGAATTATGCATGTTGTAGTTCGGCTATTATGATCCTAATGATCGTATGCTAGAAGATAATCCTACATATCACGTGTGATGGTTGCCCATTGATATGCTCAAATTTACCCTGAGCCACTTTCTCAAATTAAGAGATCAATTGTAGCAAGGGGTCGAACCACTCGGAGTTAAATCAAACAATAGGATTATTGACTTCGAATTGAGCTAAGCAAAATAAAGTAAAATAAACACAAAAGCAATTCGAAACAGGCAAGATTGTTGATTTCTTAAAATTCAATTAAACAAAAAGCTAGGGTTTCAGGTAATTCTCAGGATGAATCAGAATTGCAGTTTAAACAAAATCAAGATTTAATTAAGAACCGTTCTTGAACTTTGAACACTAAGATATAATTAAGCAACTGTCATTGCGAAAATTAACTATGCCTAAACTCTAGAAAACCAAATTTCTTTGCGAATTCAATCAATTTAAACAAGCTTTAAATTCAAGTCCAATTTGTTCACAAATTTCCTAAACCAAATCTCTTTGCGAATAGGTAATTTTGCTCACCTGACCCAAACAATTTGATGAATAAGGGCAACATATACGTGGATTCTTCAATGTTAGATCATGTGGCCATGCTACTCGGTACAAAGAGCACTCACGAATGATTGGTTAGAGGGCTCACGTTTTCAAATCTCAATTAAAATTTCGTCCAAATTGTAACTCATCATCTTTACCCTTAGAGGCTCATGGGTACCTTAATTAAGGGAACAAGGCTGCCGCACTTTAAAATTTAACACATGCTCACAATATAACCTCTGTTACGCCAAGTCTTATCTCCTTTACAAGTGATATGAAATAACCAGATACGAATTGCTTTATTTTTCATTATTATCTTACTAAAATAAAATATATAAATAAAAATTTGACCAAAAGAAAACTGGAAATTATAATGATTAAATTGTTGCTTAATAAAGTTAACAATAATTATCAAAGTAAACTGGAATTCCCATTTGCCATAGGATTCATAAACTCTTAAAAAATAGGAATCGACACAAGTTATAAACCTTGTTAAACCCTAACTTTCTCCAATTCCCCCGAAAGAAAAGTTTATAAACAATTTCCTCGAGTGGTTTCTACTTTTTTTCAATCGTAAGTTTTCTTTCTTCTATCGGTTGCACAAATTTTGAGACATTCATCATCTAATTAGGGTTCCCAAAACTCTCTTTTTTTGGTCGCCTATAAAATAAAGAGAAACCTTGTTGTTGTGGAGATTCGCTAAGAAACTTTCAGTCTTGCATTGTTAACTCAAAATAAGAATTAAAGGACTCGAATTTCTAATTTATTGTACCAATCAGGTTCTATTATAGAGGATGGAAGGCAAAGATGATTGCCACTGGGTTGATATGATAATTGATGAAATTGGATCAGTATTATCCAAAGCTGACGAAACGATACTAAAGGTAAAGACACTTTTCTTCTTCTCACTTTTATGATGTTTTTAATGCCCTAAATTTGTAGAGTTTATGGTTCTGTCTAGATGGTGAGAGCTAATAGTAGATAGGCTAAACTTTTTCTTTTTACCATCATCATCATCACTAGTTAATATAGCTAGGATTAGGATTTTCAAGGTTCCACTTATTCAATTATTTTTTTGTTGATGTTTTCCATGAAAAAACTAAATTAAGAGGAAACGAAGTTGCTTACAAGAGATATGAATGTAGAAAGAAGGTGGGATTTCTTTTAGATTGATTTAATAAGAGAAAGAGTTTTTTTGGTGGGAGTTTCTTTCAATTTCAATTCCATCAGAAGTTTAATTAGATTTACGAAAGCAGATATTATTGGTTTAACCTATTAGAAATCCAGAACTACAAGTTTTCTTTTCTTTTATACTTTAGTTTTCCATAAAACAAGTAGGGAAAGTTATAAGTTCCCTTTTTCGTCTCACTATACCTAGATCTAATGGAACTTTTGATTTGATTCGTTTTTTTTTCTTCTTTTTGGCAGAGTATTCATCTTTGGACAGAGTTGACCAAAGACATGTTTGATGACCAGCCTAAAAAAAACTTGACCGGACAACAAAAAAATGTTATTTCCGTTGAACAAAATTCCTCTGAGAATAAATCCGTTGCTGAGGTGAAAGAAAGACCAGCTCAACACTGGGCGCTGCGGTTTGCTGAGGCAAACGAAGAAATGATTCAACACTGGGCTCTTTGTGGTATGTGTCACATATAGTTTTGTTATATTGTATATTAATGTAAATTATTCCAATTAAAGTAGCTACTACAAGTTAGCAATTTTGTTTTTGGTTTCCCTGATTTACCTGCTTGGTTTCTTGATTGACAAGTATCATATTATTTTCCATTTCAGATTCTAAAACTCAAGAACAAGGGGATGACCATTATAATGACCATGATGGTAATGATGATGATTATGATATTTTTGATGATGAAGATGAAGAAGAAGAAAAAGACGATAGTACTACAGTTTCCGAATCTTCTGAAAACATGTGGGAACTTAATTTGGGGACGTCGGCAATGACCTCTAGTGAAGAAGACAGAGTAAGTTTGAAGCAGTTTTTTCACATCTTTTCGTTCATATATTACAGTTTAGTAAGCAGTAGCTAATTTAGGTATATTTCTTTGACTGAATCTTATGATTAGGGTTCGAGTTTGAGGTCTAAAGGTGGTTATGAGCTGTTTAAAGATATTTCGACGTCTTCCCAAGAAGATGATGAAATATGGGATGGTGATTATGATTATGATGAAGAAGAAGACGAGACTACAGTTTCTGAATGTTGCGAAGATAATTGGGAGCCTAATTATTTTGCGTCACAGTCCCCTAGTTTGCACCATAGCCATAATGAAGAAGATAGTGTAAGTTTGCAGTTTTTCACATCTTTTACGTCACAAAACATTAATATTAGATCATTGTTTTAGTAGCTAATTTGTTTATATGTCTTTGACTGAATCTTGATGATTAGGGTTCGAGTTTGAGGTGGAAAGGTGGTTACGAGTTGGTAAAGAATGTTGAAACGTTTTCCGAAGAAGATGATGATGAACTAGGAGAGCCATTGTTTAGGGACTCGTTTATGGAGGATTACGCATTATTCCAGGATTATGCGTTACAAGGATTTGTTGATGTGCGCGAAGAAGATATTGCCAATGACAGTGAGATCGAGATCGTTTTACCAGAATGTGATTGGGTTTACGTGACGACGGATTAAGTCTCTGATTTTTGGCATATTTTTTGTGATGTTAATTTGACTTTTGTACGTTATATCTGGTTTTTACTCTATTTTTTTGGGTAGTGATTTTTTTTTTTAATACTTTATTATTATTCTATTACAAATTATGAGAACTATTACATCGACGATTCTCTAACAGGCATGTCTTCTATCTTGATCAAGGCCCAGACGAGTTTACCTTGTCCCACGCTGAAGTTCTCCTGCAAGCTTGTCTCCATCCATCTGCAAATTTAATAATAAATCGCATCTTCTGGGATTCGAACTTCATACCTTCTGGTGAAGAAGTTTTAAAGTCATTGGTCAACCACTGGGCCAAGGGAGCTTCCACTTTGGGTAGTGATTAGATTGGTTTTTAGTTTATGGAGCTCTAAATGGTGACCATCTTATTATATAAAGTTGGATGTGTACCAAATCGTGATATGTGTCAACTAATTAATTAGATTTTGACATGTATCAATTATTAAAAATATTATTTATATATTGATTTAAAAAGTATAATTTCTATTTTTCAAAAATAAAAACTATTAAATCTTAGAGAAACAAAAATTTAGAAACTAAAAATTTAAAAAAAAATATATATATATATATACATATAGAAAATCTATGTAAGATTTTAAATGTAAAAAAATGAAAGAATAAGAATATTTATGTATTGGTTTAAAAAATATAATTTCCATTTTTTTAATGAAAACTAAATAAAAAAAGGTTAGATAAATACAAACTTAGAAACGTGAAATTTCAAAAATAGAAAATAAAAAATCAATGTAAGACTTAAAATGTAAAAATGGAAAGAGTAAGATTGGTGTTTATTGTCAAATAGATCCAATTTTAAATTATATAAAGTTTCAAATATCCTTTTGGAATATTTCATCATTTTGAAGGATTATTTTTGGATTTATAGATAATTTGAACCAATTTCTATTTTTTTATCCATGGATAACATAATTGTAAGTTCTTATTAAACAAGGTCTCAATTTAGAATACAATAAATTTGATATAAACAATTAATTTCAATATTTGATACATGCATATTGTGCATTAGGGTCCTAATCTATTAAGGAATGAAAGGGATGAGGAGGAACATCATATTCCCATTCATTCCTAAACTTTTTTTTACACCATTTATGTGTAATAAAGATTTCATGGCATTCCTCTTTTTTTTAACGTTGTATTATAACTTCGGCAAAGTTTGGAACAAGAGTTTAAACTTCAAAAAACACAAAAGAGAGAAAACACAAGCCAAAAGGCACCAAGATAAAACCTCCATTCACAAGGAATTTGAGGAGAGACCACACCTTCTTGTCTTAGGACAAGATTATACTTCCGACAAAGCTTCGGATTCTAGGCGTTGAGCCAGCCAACTTGGGTCGTTGCAAGCCATGTAGGATTGATGAAAACCCATTGTGATTATGCTTCTTGCTATGGCCTGCGTGGTTTGATTGCGGCACACATGAGCATAAGATAAACTCCAACTTTCAAAGGATTGTAGCATGTGCTTGATGTGATCCGTTAAATGGCGAAACCAAGGAAACCTATGAGGGTTGAGTAGAGTTTCTCTTGCTTGAGTAAAATGTGATTCAAAAATCACATGACGCACTTTAAGATTGCTCATTGCTTCAATCGCCCATACAAAGCTTCATGGCATTCCTCTTTATTCCTTATAATATCAAGGAACACATAACAAAATTGTTCCCCATCTAATTTGATAAGGAATGAAAAAGAACACATTTTAATGTGAAACTTTCCTTTTATTATGAAATACGTATTCTATATTTGTTACCATTTACTATGAAATTTTGTTTCATTCCCTTTTTACATTTATTCCTTTTATTTTGTTCCTTATAATTTATTTCATTCATTTTCTTCTTCATTCCTAATATTCCCAAGTGGTGATCAGTTAGAGCCAATAGACCTAGAATCTGAGTGTTTTCTCTTTCTTGTTTTCCTACCAGCAAAAATTTCAATTTTTATCATACATATAGTTCTAGTCAAATTATGGTATTAAAAATTTAATTTTCAAATAACGGTAGCAAAAAAAATTTAATAAAAAACAATCAGCATTTGGAACATTAAAAACAAAAATTAGTTAAAGTTGGACAACTATATTTTTTTTTTTTTGCTAAATTGTATATATTTCATTAAAAATGGATTTAAGTTTACAAAACGAGTTTATAAAACTATGCAATGGTTCCATAGCAAAAAAAGGTAAAAACATGGAAGCATAAAACATTAAGGTTTCCAGCCCGTCCACTCGACAAAAACACGAATGGTAATGGAATTAAACAAAGTGATAACGTTGTGCTTGTTCTTCCAAAATTAGTCGGAAGAGATGAGCATGCTAAGCAAACGGCATAAACCGATGATACTAGATCTTGTATCACTAAAAGCCTTTCAATGGAGGCCCAAGATTGTGTCGTCAACGGCCAAGCGTCCAAGCTCTTTCATCACGAACTCCCCTCGCGTCACGTGAAAGCAACTTGTTGAACTTATCCATGAGCTAATACAAAAGAGAAACCTCACGAACCAAAATAAGTGATTGGTGGTAGCTCACCCTACCAAGTTCCTCTCGAAGTCGACTAGTACAAAGCTAGATATACCCTTAATCCCACCAAACACAATCGATCATACTAGCTCCTCTAGTGCACAAATAAAAAGCAACCAAATCCAAACGCAAGCTAGCACAACAACATTTACAGAGCAACCTCAAGAGCAAGCCACAAGCAACAACATGGTCCGAACAAACCTTCACAACGAGGTATACGAAGATGCAAACACCATGAGACGGTCAATAGCAACCACCGGCAGCTGGACCATGACAAAGGATACACCATAAGTCCTTGAGAGCTAAAGGGAGACTAAAGTCGACAATGTCTCACATCCGAGATACCAACATGACACTTTCATGGAGAATCTGGAGTTGTCCACTGGAAGATTGAACAACGGAAAAGAAGTCCAATCCACGAGTCTAATTACCTAGATAACACACCACAATAAGTAAACTCATAAGCATTGACCTGTAACCAAGTTCAAAAGTGAGTGGTTGAAGTGATTGAGTCTCCAACAACGAGAAAGATAATGTCTTAGCCGTCTGATATCTCTACAGTCACAACCCAGGAAGACAACCTCGATCGACCTGATGAAGACAGAGGCGAGTAACTTGTCTGGAGCTACATCCATCCTCGAAGCAGCAACATCGTTGAAGAACTAGCCCAACCACCGTAAAGACATAAGAGGAATGGCGAATTCAACCAGACAAAGCCTGGAGAAATTGAGATCCGAGAAAGAAGGAGGAGTTGACTCCAGCAAGCAGACGTCGCTCTAACGCTGGTGAGGCCTTCTCTGTCATCGGAAACTCGAGGAAGAGATGGATCTACGCAGGTCAATAAATCGTGAGGCAGATTTAGGGAAGAAGCTTGACCCTAATGATGTTTGATGTAATGCCCGTGAACCAAAATTTAGAAAAGAGAATTGAATTGGACCGAATAGTTTAGTTTTAATTGTTCGGTTTGGTTGGTTTGGGTTAAGTGAACCCTAGGGCTTGAGTATAAAAGAGAGCAACCTGCAGATAAAACGTGGAGGAGGCTGAGAAATTGAAAGAGAAGAGAGCAAGTTCGTTTGTGGTGGTTTGTAGAAAAGAATGGGATGAAGACAGTTCTGACGCGTTTTAGAAGAACAGATGATCGAATAGCCTAATCTGTTTGGATTGGAGTGAAACTTTTAGGGTAAGTTCTCCACTCTTATATCTAGCTTTAGGCGAAATCGGATTGTCTTTTGGATGATTATTCTGAGATTTATTGTTGTTTTCCCGAGAGAGGTTCGTGCAGAATTGGATATGCGATCAGTCCACTTCGTGGGTGTTTTCCCGTCGAACCAGAAGGAGTTAGGAAACCATCTGCATATCGTTGGAAAGGTCTCGGTTTCAGTGTACTTTCGAAGTCTGCGTGTCGTTTCTGTTTTTAGAAAACCCTAATCCGGTTTAGGAGAACCTCCAATTGGTTTGGTTTAGTTAATCAGATTGGTTTGGTTTGGTTTAGTTAACCGGTTTGGTTTAATTTTGTTTGGTTTGGTTTAGTACCGGATTGGTTTAGTTTCGTTTGGTTTAGTTAACCAGATTGGTTTAGTTAACTGGATTGGTTTGGTTGGTTGGTTTAATCGACTATTTCTGTTTGGGTTAACCGACTGGTTTGGTTTGCCTTGTTCATCAGGCAAAGGAGAAGAGTTGCTAGAGGTTGAGGTCTGAGGCAACTATTAGGCTAAGGTGAGTGCGTGACCATGGCTTCTGGGCCGGTGGATTCGTTAGGGTTGTTTGGTGATAGGTTTGGAATGAATTGATTGATATTGATGTGTTTGTTTGAGACTGTGTATTGTACTTGTTGTGTGTGGATTGCTGTTTTCGTGCAGGTTTCGTGTTGACGCAGAGGAAGAATCGATCCGAGAGGATTATGATCGATTTCCCAGGATGTTGCACAGGACTTGTCGAACGACACACACAAGGTGTGTCGAACGACAGGCCAGCACGGAGGCTGTCGATTGACACCTAGAGGTTGTGTCGATCGACAGGCATGTACAGAAGGTGTCGATCGACACCTAGTGGTAGTGTCAATCGACAGCCTGTCTGGTTGGCTGTGGTTGAGCCTTGTGTTTGTGTTTGTGTGTTGTTTGTTGTATGTTTGCATGAGCGGTCCATCGTACCCGAGTGCGCAGTCGTAGATGGGATGACCGTCTCACTGAGTATTGATGATAATACTCACGCATCTCTTTTTCCCATGTGATGCAGGTAAAGACAAATTGTGATCGTGGAATCACGGCTACGAAGAGGGAGATGATATGGGGTCTCGTTTTCGTGTTGTTTATCTATCGCTTTAGAATCTGTTAGGTTGCTGGATTTTATTGGAATGGTTATTTGTGGAACTGATTGATTTAGTCATTTTTATTGGAATTGATATTGTTGAACCGGTTTAGTTAATGGAATTAGTTATTTGGTTGGTTTAAATTGTTTAGTTATCCGCTGTTGTTTTATCTGTGTTGGTTTGCTTGGTTGTTGAGGATAGCATTTATGAGAATGCTAGTCCAAGACCAAGGTTTGTATGTTAAAAAAAAACGGGTCCAGTCGTTTCAGTTTGGTATCAGAGCCCTTACGGTTTTAGGACGGGCTAGAACTGCTAGGATTGAAATTCGTGAATTTGCAATTCTATGGGTTATGGGTTCTAGATCATCTTCCTTCGAGCCTTCAAAGAGATTCCACGGTAAGTGTGTTGTGTGTTTTGTTTGTTATTCTTTAGTGCTTAGCTTGTGTGTTGTAGTAGTGCATGGTGTTGGCTGGAGACACTAGAGAATGTGGCCGTGGGGGTCGGGGTGACTGTGGAGGTCAGGATAGTGGATGGGGACCAGTGAGGGAGTCGCCTGGGGATGCGGCTCAAGGTTTCACGTTTGAGACTGCGATAGATCTGTAGACGTATCAGGAGGGTCTGGGTATTAGCGTGTGTGCTAGTGGGAGTGCCCGTGTGAGAGCCAGTGTGAGGGCTGTGGGGCCAAGGCTAGTACTCGAGCTAGTGCTGGATTCGCTCGTTGTTCGGGTGCGCCCGCAGGAGGAGTCCAGGTGACGAGATGATCGTTTGACAGATCTGTTGCAGTAGTTGTGGTGGCCGGCACTGGTGAATGAGTTTGCCGGGAGTGCGGCTCAGAGTGTTGCGCATGTGGCTGAGAGTGATCCGTAGACGCTTCAAGATGGCATGAGCGCCACTTAAACTCCCAGCATGCAGCCAAGTGTGAGCGCCAGTGTGAGGGCTGGTGGGGATAGTGTGGTCCTAGGTTGGTTGTTGGGGGCCGGTGTGGGTCCTCGTGAGGTTGGTAGTGCGGGTGCGCCCGCGGGTGGGTCAGGGTCCAGTTGATTGTCTAGCGGATTGGCTTCAGCAGTTATGGGAGCGCTTACCGAGTGCGGTGCCAGTTAGGCTCCGGTGATGCCATGAGTGGCAGTTGTGCGGCTGAGGGCTGCGGTTGTTGGTAGGGTTCCGTCTTATCTGCGGATAAGGGGACAGGTGCAGAGGAGTAGTATAAAAATTCTTTGCGAGTGGTGTGTTGCAGTTAGGAGGGTTCAGGCAGAGTTGGCCTGGGCGGACTTTTGGGCAGTGTGAGATGCCAAGTTCTTTCCTCGAGAGGCTGCGGATCGTTTGGAGATGAGGTGTTTGGAACTCGATCGGTGAGAGAGATTAGTTCGTGGGTACAATTTAGAGTCTAACCGACTCCTGGTTTATGCTGGTTTATGCTGGTAAGAGCATGGGGGCGAGGAGGCCCAGGATAAGAGGTTCTTGAGAGGACTTTGATCAGTTTGAGGACACGATGCGGAGTGTCCATGTATGCTATGAGAGCATAGTTGGTTGAGACTGCTTGAGGCATTGTCAAGGACTTGTGGGAGCAGGTTGTGGTGGTTAGCCTAGCTGTTCAGTCTATTAAGTCTCAGCAGCAGGTGATACCTGGCATGGCAACAAGCCTGCGCAGGGACAGAAGAGGAAATGGGAGGAAAATTACTACTTACTCATGGCCGGGCGAGAGGCGTGGAGATTCTAGTGGCTGGTGAGTTGATGCCAGCGGACTTGGTGATCAGTCCAGTGAAACTGTATGATGGCATCCTGCGTACGGATTGGCTTGATCAGTACAGAGTTCTTCTGGATTGTCACCGGGGTCGTGTTGTGTTTGAGCGTGGTGGAGGAAGTTTGGTTTTCAGGGAGTGAGACTGACTTCTGAGAGTCTCGTGATCTCTTGGGTGTAGGCTGAGGCTATGACTTAGGGATTGCGAGGCTTACTTGGAGACTATCGTGCTGGCGGAGTCTGTAGGCGAGGTTGCAGTGAGGGATATTCGGGTTGTCCAAGACTGTGAGGATGTCTTTCGGTCGTTGCAGGGATTACCGTCGTCGCGGTCTGATCCTTTCACGATTGAGTTAGAGCCTTGGACGATGCTGTTATCTAAGACACCTTACAGGATGGCTCTAGCAGAGTTAGCAGAGCTAATGAGGTAGCTAGAGGGTTTGTTGAGTTAAGGGGTTCTTTCAGTCGAGTACTTAACCGTGGAGAGAACCGGTTTTGTTTGTGATTAGGAATTGTGGTAGTTTCCGGTTGTGCTTCGATTATCGAGGGCATAACCGAGTCACTGTGAAGAACAGGTATCCTCTTCCGAGAATTGATAAGTTGTTGGATCTATTGTGAGGGGCTACTTGGTTCTTCAAGGTTGACTTGGCATCCGGTTAACACCAGATTTCTATTGATGGGGTGGATGTCAGGAAGACGGCTTTCATGACAAGTTATTGGTAGTGTTAAGTTATTGGTGATGCCTTTCGGGTTGACGAATGCACCAGCTGCATTTATGAGGTTGATGAGCGATGCCTTTCAAGAGTATATGGATGAGTTCGTGATTAACTTCATCGATGACATTTTGGTGTATTTGAAGAGTTCTGGGGAGCATGAGCAAGGATAGGGCAGTTTTGGGGAAGTTGCAAGAGCAAAAGTTGTATGCTAGGCTGAGCAAGTGCAGTTTCTGGCAAAGAAAATGGGTTTTCCAGGGTCTTATTATTTCTGCGGATTGAGTTTCTGTGGATCCAGTTAAGATGCAATCTATCTGAGATTTGGCCTAGACCGAGGAATGCAACTAAGATTAGTAGTTTCTCGGGTTGGCAGGTTATTTCAGGAGTTGCATCAAAAGGCTTTTGCGGGTATGACTCAATCTATGACCAAGCGGTTAGAGGAGTAGGTTATTTTGTGTGGTATTGGGATTTGAGGCGGAAGTGATGGGTGGAGTTGTAACAGATTGGGGTCTGTTATAGTTTACCAACGTGGTGAACTTAGCTGGAGGTGGATGCTTTTGGTCGAAGGTGGTATGCTTTGGCTGAAGAGCGGGATGTGGAGGTATGGTGAGTGAGATTGATACGTTGAGGTTGTGCATTATCTCACGAGAGCCGTTGCGGTTGTAGACAATTAATCAGGCGGATCTTTTGAGCAGGATCCGAGTAGCTCAGGAGAAGGATCAGGTGTTGATTAATCTCTCTAAGGCTACTGGTTCTGAGTATCAGGTTTCTGCTAACGAGACTATCTTGGTGCATGGACGAGTCTGTGTGCCTAAGGATGAGGACTTGAGGCAGGAGATTCTGAGAAACGCTCATGCGAGCAAGTTTTCGATTCATCCGGGAGCGACTAAGATGTATCAGGATCTGAAGCGGTATTATCATTGGGTCAGGATGAAGAGAGATGTGGCAGATTGGGTTGCAGCGTACAATGTTTGTCAGCTGGTGAAGGCTGAGCATCAGGTTCCTAGTGGCTTATTACAGAGTTTACCCATTCCAGAGTGGAAGTCGGACATGATTACCATGGATTTCGTAGTAGGGTTGCCGGTCTCTCGGACCTATGACGCGATTTGGGTGATTGTGGATCGACTGACTAAGTCAGCACATTTTCTGGCCATTAAGAAGACAGATGGAGCTCAGGTCTTGGCTAAGAAGTATGTGAAGGAAATTGTGAGGTTGCATGGTGTACCAGCGAGCATTGTGTCGGATAGAGATCCGAGGTTTGCTTTAGTGTTCTGGAGAGCTTTTCAAGCTGAGATGGGCACTAAGGTGCACATGAGTACAGCTAATCATCCGCATATGGATGGGCAGTCCGAAAAGACGATTCATACACTTGAGGATCTGTTGAGGATGTGTGTGCTAGAGTGGGGGTGGTCATTGGGCGGATCACTTGAGTTTGATGGAGTACGCATATAACAACAGTTTTCAGGCGAGTATTGGTATGACTCCTTTTGAGGCGTTGTATGGGAGGCCATGCCGTACACCGTTATCTTTTACCCAAGTGGGGGAGAGGAGCATTTATGGTGCAGATTTTGTTCAGGAGACGCTGGAGAAGATCCGTGTTGTGAAGCTGAACATGAAAGAAGCTCAGGATCGACAGAAGAGTTATGCCGATAGGAGAAGAAAAGAGTTGGAGTTTGCAGTCGGAGATCGAGTGTATCTCAAGATGGCTATGATGCGGGGTCTGAACAGGTCCATATCCGAGGATAAGCTGAGTACGAGGTACATGGATCCGTTCCGGGTTGTGGAGCGTGTGGGGCCAGTTGCTTATCGGTTGGAGCTGCCTCCGATCATGGAGAAATTTCATGATGTGTTTCATGTTTCGAAGCTCAGGAGATGTTGCAGATAGTAGTGACGATTCCTGCAGATCTTCAGCCTAATCTGACTATTGGGATGAGGACGGTTAGGATTCTTGAGAGTAGTATCAGGGTTCTACGCCGGAAGAGAGTGCCGTTGTTGAGAGTCTTGTGGGACTGTGACAGTGTTCATATGGAGACTTGGGAATCAGAGGCAAAGATGAAAACGAAGTTCAAGAAGTGGTTCGAGAAGCATGCCGAAGAGTGATTTCGTTTTTCTTTGTGGTTTCTAGTTTCAGATTTTGTGTTGTAGTCACCGTGTGTGGTGAGGTTTGTGTTGGTGGGTTATGTATTTTCATTTGAGTTGTAATGATTATGACATTTTCCAATATAATAAGAAAGTGTTTTTCTTATGTCTTTGACTTTGATAGTCATGTGTTTGTGGTTAGAGACCTCGAAATGGAAGTTTTATAGGGGGTATAACTTGCCAGATTCGGTGGAACTCTAATGGGTTGGGTGTGTTGTGGTTAGAGAACCTCGAAATGGAAGCTTTATAGTGAGTAGAGCTTGCCAGTTTCGGTGGAACTCTAACGGGGCATAGGTGTTATGCGTTTGGAGAGTCTCAGGATAGAAGTTTTACGGTGGGTAGAACTGTCTAGTACCGGAGAGACTCTGTAGGGACATTCGGGGGATGGATGGTCCGGGTGATCTGTGATGATCATGGTTGTGATGGTATTCCGGGTTGGGAGTATCATGTAGAGACTTTGGGAGGTAGTTCCTGTCAGAGATGCATTATAGACGTCTAGAGTTGGTTCGTCCAGGGGATGTGTGGGTTCCGTGCATACCGATCGTTCACCAGGACTGTGTGGACTGGGGACGTGAGGGTATGGAGATAGTTTATGGAGATTGTGATCTCTGGCAGATCTTTGAGAGTTTTGTCTCTCCAGGGGATGTGTGGGTTCCCTGCATACCGAGAGCTTGAGGGACTATGTGTTCTGAAAGTGAGGGGTATGGAGATAGTTGGTATCAAACACCGTCAGGACTGTGTGGACTGAGGTGGGTTGATATGTGGCACCGAGAACTCAAGGGGTGACGATCCCGAGAGTTAGAGGGTGTGGTTATGAGCTATGAGTGATTAATGTCGTACACGGGTCTATATGCATAGGACGGATGTGAGCCTCGGGAAGGTTTGGGAGATGTAGTCTCCAGTGTTACTGGCAGGTTAGCCAGGTGGTTAGCCATGTGGGCTGTGTTTTAGGATTCGAGGACGAATCCATGTTTAGTGGGGGAGAATTGTAACGCCCCTGAACCAAAATTTAGAAAAGAGAATTGAATTGGACCGAATGGTTTAGTTTTAATTGTTCGGTTTGGCTGGTTTGGGTTAAGTGAACCCTAGGGCTTGAGTATAAAAGAGAGCAGCCTCCGTTTTGTGCAGATAAAACGTGGAAGAGGCTGAGAAATTGAAAGAGAAGAGAGCAGGTTCGTTTGTGGTGGTTTGTAGAAAAGAATGGGATGAAGACAGTTCTGACGCGTTTTAGAAGAACAGATGATCGAATAGCCTAATATGTTTGGATTGAAGTGAAACTTTTAGGGTAAGTTGTCCACTCTTATATCTAGCATTAGGCGAAATCGGATTGTCTTTTGGATGATTATTCTGAGATTTATTGTTGTTTTCCCGAGAGAGGTTCGTGCAGAATTGGATATGCGATCAGTCCACTTCGTGGGTGTTTTCCCGTCGAACCAGAAGCAGTTAGGAAACGATCTGCATATCGTTGGAAAGGTCTCGGTCTCACAATTCCAGATCAGGGTTCGGATCATGATTTTGATGTAATATCAGTTCTCAGTGTGCTTTCGAAGTCGGCGTGTCGTTTCTGTTTTTAGAAAACCCTAATCCGGTTTAGGAGAACCTCCAATTGGTTTGGTTTAGTTAATCAGATTGGTTTGGTTTGGTTTAGTTAACCGGTTTGGTTTAATTTGGTTTCGTTTGGTTTAGTTAACCGGATTGGTTTGGTTTGGTTTGGTTTAGTTAACCAGATTGGTTTAGTTAACCGGATTGGTTTGGTTGGTTGGTTTAATCGACTATTTTTGTTTGGGTTAACCGACTGGTTTGGTTTGCCTTGTTCATCAGGCAAAGGAGGAGAGTTGCTAGAGGTTGAGGTCTGAGGCAACTATTAGGCTAAGGTGAGTGTGTGACCATGGCTTCTGGGCCGGTGGATTCGTTAGGGTTGTTTGGTGATAGGTTTGGAACGAATTGATTGATATTGATGTGTTTGTTTGAGACTGTGTATTGTGCTTGTTGTGTGTGGATTGCTGTTTTCGTGCAGGTTTCGTGTTGACGCAGAGGAGGAATCGATCCGAGAGGATTATGATCGATTTCCCAGGATTCTGCACAGGGCTTGTCGAACAACACACACAAGGTGTGTCGAACGACAGGCCAGCACGGGAGGCTGTCGATTGACACCTAGAGGTTGTATCGATCGACAGGCATGTACAGAAGGTGTCGATCGACACCTAGTGGTAGTGTCAATCGACAGCCTGTCTGGTTGGCTGTGGTTGAGCCTTGTGTTTGTGTTTGTGTGTTGTTTGTTGTATGTTTGCCTGAGCGGTCCATCGTGCCCGAGTGCGCAGTCGTAGATGGGATGACCGTCTCACTGAGTATTTATGATAATACTCACGCATCTGTTTTTCCCATGTGATGCAGGTAAAGGCAAATTGTGATCGTGGAATCACGGCTACGAAGAGGGAGATGATCTGGGGTCTCATTTTCGTGTTGTTTATTTATCGCTTTAGAATCTGTTAGGTTGCTGGATTTTATTGGAATGGTTATTTGTGGAACTGATTGGTTTAGTCATTTTTATTTGAATTGATATTGTTGAACCGGTTTAGTTGATGGAATTAGTTATTTGGTTGGTTTAAATTGTTTAGTTATCCGCTGTTGTTTTGTCTGTGTTGGTTTGCTTAGTTGTTGAGGATAACATTTATGGAAATGCTAGTCCGAAACCAAGGTTTGTATGTTAAAAAAAAAACGGGTCGGGTCGTTTCATTTGATGCCATCGATTAGCGCACAACCACCACCGGAAGAAATCCCTAAACCCGAACGCGGCCGTCACGAGCAGCGCATCACCAACCCTCGCATAAGGAGACAAAACAAACCTAGCCGCTTTGATAGATTTAACACCGAAAAAACGACATAAAGTAAGAGAAAGAGTGATCTCTTGTGGTATCGGTACAAACCGGACACCGGAGAGGCGATCTGATGAGAAGCGGCTGAGTAGTTTCGACGGATTTTTTTAGGGAGAAATCGTTGCGCATGAGATCCACGCACGCGACTCTTGTGTTTTTCGTTTTTCTGGAAACTATTTAATCCACGCAACATCTCTTAGTGTTTCCATTTAAAAAAATTCCATCTTCTACATGATTCTCATATACCGTACTAATCACATTTATTTTTCTTGTGCGGCGGTTAGAGCTCTCAATTGGTCTTTGAGACCATGGACTAGCCCAGTACAAATGAATATAAATGGGTTATGATCATGCTCAGACAGAAAATAGTCCAATTGGGCTTAAGACCAATTTCGCCAACAGCCCAAATGGGCGAAACCATATAGACAATGGTCGGACCATGGGTTTGAATACCTTCTTTATATTTTTTTAATTTGAAAAATATATTTTTTTTTTACTTTCTTAAACTAATTCTTTTTATATACAAAAAAATTAATGATTCTAATTTAAATTTAAATTACATACTATTATAAATAATTATTAAATTCATAATTATTATTATTATTATTAATATTTATTTTTATTTTAGGGAAATTAACACAAATATTATGATTTTTGCTCATAATTAGGGATCTAACACCATTTTTAAAAAAATAGGTAAATAACATTTAGATAACATAAAATGTCTATATTACCCTTAGTTTAACTTACAGCTTTTATTAGAAAAAAAATGAAAAGAATAAAACAAAAACTAGAATTATTCTAACCTAAATTGATTTACCCTAATCCTTTTATTTTTCAATCTGCCATCTTCTTCCTCTTCTCTCTTGTTCTTCGTCATCCTCTGTCTCTCCTCTTCTTCTTCTATGTTCTTTTTCTTTATTCTTCTTCTGACTCAAACACCATAATCGATCTCATCTATTTATGGTGATTAATCAAATCAATTCCCAATCACTTTATTTTACCTTGTTGCCATGGATCAAAAATCTCTAGTCATGGATTAAGATTATATTTCTTCTCATCTGTTAAACTCGCCACTGTCATCTCATCTCCTTGTCAAACTGAACCACCGTTACAGATCGATATAGTTGACTGTTTTCGAAAATCAGGTAACTATGTAGGTAACTATGTAGGTAACTATGTTTCTGAAAATAGCTAACTATCTATGTTATTTTGTTATACAAACCATAGGTAACTACGATCTTGATAATAGTTAGCTATGTAAGTTATTTTTTTTCATCATGCAAATTATAATAGACAACTACATGTTGAACATATATTGAACATATAGTTAAATTTTTATGTAGTCAACTATGTTATAAAATCCGTAGAGTATACAACTATGCTATAAAATAGTCCACTATGTTTTTAAAATTATAATTATTTTCTGAAAAATAGTTAATTATCTTTTCGAATCAGTAGAAAAATTTAGATAGTTACAAAATACAGTGAGATAGTTAACTATCTTCTCGTATTAATAGACTAGTTAACTGTTTATAACATATTTGTTTGTCATCTTTTTCCATATCGATGTTGTTAATCTAATTTTATTTTTTTTGTAGAGCATATCTATTTTTTCAGAAATAAATATTATTGATGAGAAGAATTTTTTTTAAGGAAATTTTTTTCAGAAATTTATTTTTATTGTTAATAATTATCACATTTAATAGGGGCAAAATCGTCCACTATTTTAATTTCACAAATATTCACCTAATTTTCTCTCATGTGGTGTTATATACCTAATTTTGCACCAAAACCCTATTATAGAGCTAATTAACCCTTAATTTTATCATAAATATAAGTTTTTGATTTAAAGTTAAAATTTATTATTTGATTAATCTTTGACAATACATAAAAGTTTATCTTACCAAAAAAGTAAACTTACGCTGCCTATATATAAACATTAAAAAATTAAGATTTTGGTAGAAAATTTGTGAAATTGCATTTTTTTAATGTTTTTTGTGGATCCACGTTTTTGGCATGAAAATTCTGGAATCAATATTTTGGCAGAAAAATTGCGGAATCGTATTGGCGGGAAAATTATGGAATCAATATTTTGGCGAAAAAAATGCGGAATCGTATTTTTGGCGAGAAAATTATAAATCTATATTTTGGCGGGAAAATAGCCGAAAAATTATGGAATCATTATTTTGGCAGGATATTGTGAAACTACATTATTAGCAAAATTCCCGAACATAAACCGAAATTTTCAAACTTGAATCTGAATCCGAAGTATAAAATTACCTAATTAAAATAGAAATTTCAAGACCGAAGTGCCCTTTCCCAAACAAAATTAACCAAACTAACCTAAAAAGGTAATTGAAATTATTTTTGAAAATCCGATAAACTAAAAAACCAAAAACCGAATTGAATCAAATAACCGAATGTCCATTCTTAATTTATTAAAATATTATAATTTATAATTTGGTCCGTCCATAACCCATATGGACATGGTCTTTGTTAGGTTTGGTCGTGTTTTGGACCATTGTCCATATCCAACCAACTAATATAGCCCATAAAACCAAATGGTCCGAATGAACAGGCCCAATTGGACGTGGACGGACCATTTGACAGCTATAGCGGCCGTATTGATTATTATCTTCTTTTTTAAAAAAGAATGAATGAAATTTAAATAAAATCAAACGGTTACAATCTATGAGCTTTGGATCATACATATTTTTTACGTTTAGAGAAGTGGTAATCGCTAGACTGATATACACATAGGTGATAAACAAATACGAGAGAAAGAGAAAAGTGTTTAGAGATTGTAGAGGAGGCGATTAATGGGAAATTCTGAAAGTACGAGAGTTGTTGTAACAGAGAGTAATACAAGAAATGAACACAATAACACATGAGTTCTTTTCTCAAGAATTCATTACTAGATCATTCACCAAATGTACTTACAAGTTTCATTCAATATCCTCAATCTAACCTCACACGTTCACAGATATATACACGATCTATAAACATCTCACTATCCCTTAACCTTTTTTATCAAGATCTCTTACAAGGCAATATTAAATCCCCTTCGCTAAGAAATATGTTATCTAATTGTGTTAAACGTCCACACACGTTAACTAACTCGTATTTATACCCAATAGGAAATACAGCTAAACCTAGCCTTGGTTTTCAAGGTTTGGAAAATATCGCATCTTCCCAAATATTTTACTTCTTTTAATCTTAGCGAAAGTATAAGGAAATTTTCATGCTCTTTGATCCTCTCCAAACTGTTGGAACTTTTTTTTAATTAGTCCTTATTAAAAATATGTTGAGTGGTGAAGAGAAATGGGTATTAAGCATGTGGGCTAAATAAGAAATTGGAGTAAATAAAAGGGATGTGTATAAATTTGACCCACATCTCTTATGTGTAAAATATTCATCTAGTATATAATAGAGGAAGCTCATGTTATAGTTTAAAACATGGAGCTTGGGTGGAGATAAAACTCACGCGAGCCAAACCGGATTGAACCGAATCTAACCGGGAATGGGCGTGGGCGTGGGCGTGGTCGTGGTCTTTATTTGGCACTTTGGACAAAGATGTTGTGTCCATCAATATTGACCATTATTTCACCTATTAATTCATAAAACGCTACAAACGTTTATAATTCGAAATCACTCCTTAGGTTATAAATATGACATCTCTGATTCTCATTCTACTTACTCAGAAACGAAAATCAAAAAGAAAAGCTATCCAGCAATCTCTCTCAAAAGTAAGTTTGTGTCTTGAGAGTAACCGTGATTTGAGTGATTGCAAATACGGTTGATTTGTGGTTGTATCCTGGGATCCTTGAATCAGTCATCTCGTCGCACTACGGTGATTCAAAGGGTTAAGGAAAGAGATTCGTCTCGCCTCCGCAACTCTCTTCTTCCCTTAAACGTCTTTCTTATCGCAGTTTATCACTGATTCGTAGTGCTCCATAATTTTGGTCCTACACAAACTACATCGTTTAACTCAGCAACTGACATCTAGATTCGACCATAGCAGCTTTAAAAGGCATGGCCCGACCCATCTCTTTAAGTCCATTAAGTTTGACATTCAGTTCATCTACAAGAATTGCTTCGATCAACTGTATCTTCAAATTCCATTATGGAATTGATATAAACATACATTGCTTATATAAAACATGAAGAATCATTAAATATGTTTCATCAGTAACTCTTTTCGAAATAGCTGGTAAGGTATTTTTTTCTTTTTGTTCTTTAAATCAAAAGACCAGAAAAGTATAAACATGAACACGAAATGAATGAAAAAAGAATAAGTAATTATATAACGTTAAACTTAAAAAAAAATAAAGATTTATATAATAACGAATAGACATTATACTGGATACTTTTGTGATGAAAAATACGATAGTTACGAATATAAAATACGATCGATGCGATGGTAAAGAATTGGATCATAAAATAGATCAGCAATTTAAGAGCGAAGAGGAAAGCATTCAAAAAAAAAAAAAAGCATTCACAATTTTGCCAGTGATCTTTTCATATATCAATCTGGTGTCCAATACCGATTATCCATCTAAGACCGAGTTAAAAGTTTAGTACCGTGCGGCATGCATGACTATTACCTAATAAACATTTAAACCAATGTAAACTAAAAACTATTTACCACTATATTGATTTTAGTGGACCCAACCATGAAGAAACCCAACTAAACCACCGTGAATGTTGCTCCACTGCTGGCGACTAGTCTCCCGAACAGAAATCACCCGAACTGTACATGAACCGAAATTACCCGAAGTGTACCATAACCGAAGTTCTAAAAATTATAACACCAACAATCCAAACCGAACCCGACTCAAACCGATACATGAACGGTACCCAAAACACAAAGTTACAAACTAACTCGGCTATTTTTATAGATTTTTTTGTTATTTTTCGGATATTTTCGGCAAATTCGGTCAAAAAGTATGTGAACTATACTAAAACCCGATTTTTTTTAAAAAACTATAAGCATTTCGAGTAAAAATCACCTGGATGGTTCCTATTTTAATTCTCCAACCGAACCCAACCCAAATTTCATAAAAGCCTGAATGAATCTTATATCTCTTTATCCGAAAACCCAAACCTAATGGGTCCGGGTACCCTAATGCCCTGGCTACGTTCGGAATCACACACCACCATGTAGGGCTGGGCATTCGGATATCCGATCGGGTTCGGGTCGGGTATTTCGGTTTTTCGGGTACTTCGGTAATGGGGTTTAGTACCCTATCGGGTATTTTATAAATTCGGGTCGGGTTCGGATAAAATGCATTCGGGTTCGGTTCGGGTTCAGTTATATCCGATGTACAATCTATTTAAAAATATACTTCAAATATGAATTTGAACAGAACTCAAATTGATCAAAAACTTTAAAACAAAAATTCAAATGAACATAGATATCGAAAAAGAAATTCGGTTTTATTAGTTTTTACATGAATTATCCAAAAATACCCGAGAAAATATCAAAAACAAAATTTTAAAAATTCAAATAGTGTTGATAATTTAGTTATTTTTATCCGAATATAATCTATACTATTCAAATGAACCAAAAGTTATAGAAATTATTTAAAATACATGAACATATCTAACGTTACATCCAATTATCTTTGGTTTAATTTATATTTGTATTAGTTCGGATACCCGTTCGGTCCGGGTTCGGATTCGGGTTTTCGGGTTTAGAAACATAGAACCCGATCGGGTATTTTATAAATTCGGGTCGGGTTCGGATCGGGTAATTTGAGTCCGGTTCGGTTCGGTAATTCGGTTACTAGTAATTTGCCCACCCCTACCACCATGTACTGGAAATCAGGAAACCAAAATAGACAACAGTCTCGAATCTCCATCACCACATAGCCAATTCAATCTCTATTTTGAGGGTACAAAGGAGAGAGAGAGAGTTCTTTGTTTTTTTTGTCTTTTGTATTCTTCTAATACCCGTAAGATTAGGCCAATTAGAAACACAAAAATCCCACGCTCCTAATAAAAATGACATTGACAAGGTTAGAGATTTTTCATCTAAAAACCTCAGTTTCAGTTCCGTAATGGCGGAGATTTGCTATTTTGGGAGTCTAGTCCATTACAAGGCTCCATCTCCTTTCTCCCTTCATTCTCTCTTCAGCACCAAACCTAATCACTTCAATTCAACATTCTCCTCTTCTCCCATGGCTTCCTCTGAATGCCGCTCCGCCGTGGAACCGCCTTCTCTCCTCGTCTTCTCAGGTAACCCCCCAAAGAACCCACTTTCTTCACCTTCCTCGCTTTGTTGGGTTTCTTAAAGTCGTGATTTTTTAGTGACTTATTGCCAAAAATTGTCAATTTTGGGTTCGATCTTGATTATATCTTGTTACATTTGTTGCAATGAAGGTGGGACTGGATTTAATGGTGTGGTGGAAGAGTTGAAGAAGTTAACTACCCGAGTTGCTCATGTTCTACCTGTCTCTGATGATGGAGGAAGTACAGCTGAGATTGTTAGAGTGCTTGGTAAGTTCTTGGACTGAACAACATTAGCTGTTTTAGACATAATCTAAGCTCACTGTTTTTTAAGTACGATAGGTGGGCCAGCGGTTGGTGACATACGTTCCAGGTGTTTAAGGTTGTCTGATGAAAGTACTTCAGAGGCACTTGCTGTTAGGCGTTTACTTGGCCATCGCTTACCTTTAGATGCATTTAAGGCCAAGAAAGATTGGTAATTTTTCCAATGACTCTTTTTAACATCGTGTAGTCTACTCTTTAAACTACACATTTCATGTCTTGGCTTTCAGCTCGTGTTACAATTGAGTGTCTTTTCCCATTACACACATAAGTTAATTAAGAAAGATACAGAGAAGTCGAAATTGCTATAAACATTGAAGTCCTGCAGATTACACAAGGGAATTGTGTAAGATCTAGTGTGCTGAGTTGGAACTTTGACAGGTACGATATTGTGGAAGGAAATCATTCTCTGTGGGATGGTGTATCACGACCCTACAGAGAAACAATCCGCGCTTTCTTGATTTACTTTCAGAATGAGGTATAATGTTAATAGATACAGAAGAACAGATTTTCTATCTTATTTCATGTTTGATCAGTTCCATCTTCTTGATTCTTCAGATTTTCTTTTCCTTTCTGTTCTGATGTTTCTTGCCTGGTATGTTTTCTACAACACAGATTCTTAGACGACCTAATGAGACATTTTGCTTTAGTAATGGAAGGTATTGAAGATTTTATTCTCGTCTTAACATGTGTAATAATATTTTAGCATGTTAGTAGCTTACTATCAATTGTATCCTTCTTGTAGCATTGGAAACTTCTTCTTTGCAGGAGCAAGGATATTCTTCCAGTCTTTAGATGCTGCGATTTTTCTGTTTTCACGTGTTTCAGAGATTCCTTGTAACAGTTTGGTCCTCCCAGTTATATCAACCAATGATAGGCTTACATTAGGATGCGAATTACAGGTAAGACGCTTAATCTCTATTTGAAATACACCAGCTAGTTTATGCAGTCCCATCTTTGTCTACAAATGTGGTCGTTTTTGTACACAAATCTTTGCCGTTGATTCGCTGTGCGGAGAATTAAGTGTCAAATGTTATTGTGAAATTACAATTCGTGAATTGAAACATAATTTGTAGGATGGGACTATAATACGCGGACAGAATGAAATCTCTCACCCGACCAGTGGGACTATGCAGACCGTTGACAAGGTGTTATATTTTAACATCTTACATTGAGTTTTTTTACGATGATTATGAGAACTAAGTTTACCATATGCTTGTTTCAATAAAAAGATGTCGATTTTGCAACACATAATTTTTTTCCTTACATTGTCTTTCTATGCTTCTAGTAGAGACATTGTTCAACTTCTGCTCTTCCATCAAAGATAAAGAGAGTATTTTACATGTCAAGTGAAGGCAATAATCTGCTTCATGAGGTAACCCCTCTTTATTTTGTATGTGGAAAATTATTCAGCTTTTCTTGAATCTTATATCATTTCTAATGATTCTGCTTCCGTTAAAGAAACTCTATCTTTTTGGTTCTCTACTGCATTTCTTCGTTTCCGGTATATTTGGGATTACTTATATCTCGTGTATGTCCATTAAATAGGTCTTCCCACCAGTTAACCCAACAGTCCTAGAGCAGTTGAGAAGTGTGGACTGTATTGTTTACTCTATGGGATCACTATTCACTTCCATTTGCCCATCACTGGTAAGAATTCGCCGTGGAGGATTCATAAATTTGTGCAATCTGTTATAGGCAAAACGTTCTATGTTCCTCAGGTTCTGCTTGGTGTTGGGGAGATTATCTCTTCCAGATCATGTCGTAAGGTACGGCTGAACCTCGTTCTAGAATACTAGCTTTGGTGAAAAATCCAATCTGATTTCTTCTCTCGTCTCTCGGTTACAGGTACTTTTGTTGAACGGTACCCAAGACCGAGAAACAAACGGCTTCACTGCTTCTTGCTTTGTGATTGCTATTGCCGACGCTCTTAACAGAACTCATGGTGATCCTAACATTCGACTCAAGAATCCTGTGAGTGATTGAACCATCAGCTAATACTACACTCTCTTTAAGGTCTCCTTAGCCAGGAGTAAATTGGGATCTTAGAACATCAATTTTGTTTGCAGCCTGGATATTACATCAACACTCTCTTGGTTCCGAAAGATGGAGGAATAACTGTAGATCTCAAACAATTGTCTGAACAAGGAATCAATGATGTTGTTAGTATCTATCTCTTTCACTTGTTATCCAAGTATATGTGACAACAAACACTCACTGTTGTATCCGCTTTATTGCAGAGAGTCGTGGAGAGTGTTGGCGACCTGAAACACGGCATGTTGTTCAACCCGAGCTCACTGATAAACACACTAGCCGGTTTGGTGGAGTAAATAGTGATTTTTTTAGGCCAGAACTAGTTTCTTCTTGTATTAGTTATGAGATGATTATATAAGCAATTGAAACTTTGAAAGTATGAAGAAGACTTTTGGCCCAATTTGTGGTTGCTCTTGATTGTTTGATGGATTCTGACAAAAGAATTATGAATGGTAAATGGTCATTTCTCGTTTGAGATCAACTTTGCAACCGCTTTGTATATTAATTCAAAATGATAATGGAAGATATCTTTATGATTTTATTCAAGTAAGAAAGAGAAAAGTTGGTTGAATATTTTCGTCTATTTTTTTTTAACTAAACGGTATGTCAATCATTCACTATAAATATTGTATTTATACCTTTTTAAGTTTTTTTTTTGTCAGTGACCATAAGGTTATTCCATCAATTAAACCGATATTTTGACTAATGAAAAAACATATGGTTACAATATGAACAGCTTTGAGTTTCGAAGGCTGCAAGTGGGCAAAAGAAATATGACCAGCTTTGCAAGTTTCCTTAATTGTTCTGTTTATTTTTATTTTGAGATAATAATGATTGGAAACACAAAATTTGACAGTCTCGTATGAGAACTTGAGACATGTCTATCGAGGCACAATAACTTTACCACAAGACCACTTTATCTTTTACAAAAATATAATCGAAAATAGAGATCGTTATGTTTAACATATTTGGTCTTGTATTTCTTTCCGTTGGTGATGTTGTACCTCTCTCCGTTCACTATCCTTAGATTCTTCCAACTTGCCCGAGACAGGCCATCTGCGAGCTCTTTGCCCAAACGGATTATGGTGAATAAAGAAAAATGTTGCTAACTTTGTTGCTACTTCATCCTATAAGTTTGACCCTAGGGCTTCAATCTCTTATTCGGCTTCGGATAATTGGAGATCACTATAGAACTTAGGCTTCATTACTTTATAAATGGATTAAACTTGGTTTTATAAAGAAAAAAGTCAATATTTTATCTCTATTTGGCTTGTGTAAACAATCATAGGCACTTTATCATTTGAATTATGGGTTATTAGTTATTACTATAAACAAAATGAATAACAAAAATATCTGTAACTCTTATTTTTTTGTCGTTCCAATATATATGTGAAGTGGGTAACTCTTATAAGTCAAGTAGAGAGACATAAATCTACCAAATTATTAAACTTGTAGGGTGAAGATGAGTAGATGACGCATCCATTTTGAGCCCATACTCCATTGCTCCTCCACGCAGCGAAGTAGTCTAAGACAAATTGTTTTCAGTCATTCGTTGCGGATATAATAAAGAAATCAACTTTCTAACAGAATTTATTGCAAAATTATGTAAAGCACACGCCAAAAAGTTCTAAGATCCGTTCATAAACTATTCCATCTTTAACACTGACACAAAAAAGAATAAAACTATTGTACTACGAGGATCCTAACCAAAAATGTTTAATGGCAAACAAAAAAAATTGAAATCCTGAAAATGTTCAAATAAAATCAAGTAAAAACATAAGTAACATAAGTGTTAACCAATTTAGCCAAATGTAATCTAAAAATGGGTATCTCAAATTTAATACTCACACCGTTTCTATATAATTTATATAAACCATTTTTGCTAAAAGCCAAAATTAAGAAAAAGTTTTAAAAAAATAAAAATAAACTGAAAAAAATTAGTCAATTATACAAAAAACTGCAAAATACTATTGACCATCTAATATTCAATAGTAAAAAGTACGTAAACATATTGAAACATCTTATATTATAAAATAAAAAAATTCCAAAATATCTTATATAAAGAAACGGATAGAATACAAAATATGAGACCCAATGCAATTGTCTCTCTTTTTAACTCACCGAGAACGGCTTTGTGACAACTTCTCGAAAGAATCATATATACATAGTTTGTAAGTTCAGCATGAGTAGCAAATTTAGGACAAACAAATCAAATTGTACTGAATTTAATCAAATCAAATTGTACTGAATTTAATCAAACCAAACTGAATAAATGTTAACTGAAATTATAAATCAAAGTATGTTTTGAGTTATTTCTCCTTCTCCACAATTGGGAAAGTTGTTTTCCTTTTTTTAAGTAGAAAATGGGAAAGTTTTTCTTCCAAAGATCACGGCGAAAGCAATGCAAATTATTAACATCACCCCAAATGGATTCAAGTCAACTTGCATTTGCTTACATACTATTGGACCTCATTGATCAAATCCTAAATCTATAAATACTCTACCTCCTATCCTCACTTCTTCACCTCACCTCGCCACAACACAATCAATCATAAAGAAACGAAAACTTAATCCTCTTTATTAATTTCCTCGTTTTATAAAAGCAAAATGGCATCAATCATGGTATTGGTCACGGTTTTGACCATTCTTTTTACGACTTTCAGAATCTCTCAAGCTACGTCTCGTACTATCACCTTCCAGGAGCCGTCGATGGTTGATAAACATGAGCAATGGACGGCTCGATTTTCTCGCGTTTACCGTGATGAGCTTGAGAAACAGATGAGACGCGATGTGTTCAAGAAGAACGTAAAGTTCATTGAGAACTTCAACAAAAAACGGAACAAAGGCTACAAGCTTGGTGTCAATGAGTTCGCCGATTGGACTGACGAGGAGTTCCTAGCAACACATACGGGACTAAAGGGCCTAACCGCAATTTCCCCATCCAAGGCGATCGAGAAAACGATGTCATCTAGGTCTGGGAACGTCAGTGACGTGGTAAGGGAGAGCAAGGACTGGAGAGATGAAGGAGCTGTCACTCCTGTCAAGTACCAAGGCCAATGCGGTAATGCATTTATAAATTCTGTCTCAACTCTATATATTATCAACTCATTTGACAATTTTAAATGCAAATTCGAAAAATAAATGATCCTTTTTTTGTTTATCAGATTTGAGTTTTATTTTTTAATAAAAAAAGAGGTTAATAATAACGTTAAAATGTTAGTTATATGTTTTTTCTTATAAGTACGAGAAAACAATTAGGCACAAAATATTAAACTTGATGCCCAAGCCAGTTTAGGGTTATAGTGATCGACTAGGGCTTACTGATGGGGTGTTGACTATATTTTGCCTCGTTTCTTGAAAGAGTGGGGTCCAACTTATCATTATCAAATATCCGTATGTACAGGATGTTGCTGGGCGTTCTCAGCTGTAGCAGCAGTGGAAGGCGTGGGTAAGATCGCCCATGGGAACCTCATATCTCTATCTGAACAACAGCTTCTAGATTGCGACAGATCCGACCAAGGCTGCAACGGTGGGATAATGTCGGAAGCTTTCAACTACATAATCCGAAACCAAGGAATCGCTTCGGAGAACGACTACTCTTATCAAGGATCAGATGGGAGATGCTGGTCCAATGCAAGACCCGCTGCACGGATCAGCGGATTCCAAACCGTCCCTAGCAACAACGAGCGGGCCTTGCTGGAAGCCGTATCGAGGCAACCAGTCTCAGTATCAATGGACGCGAATGGGGAAGGGTTCATGCACTACTCAGGGGGAATATATGATAGTCCGGATTGTGGGATCAGCTCGAATCACGCTGTTACCTTTGTTGGGTATGGAACGAGCCATGACGGTACCAAGTACTGGTTGGCTAAGAACTCTTGGGGTGAAACTTGGGGAGAAAATGGATATATTAGGATCCAAAGAGACGTGGCTTGGCCTCAAGGCATGTGTGGTATAGCCCAATATTCTTTTTATCCGGTTGCGTAAGTGATTTTTGTTACATATATATATATATATATATATAGTACTATACAATTGAAATTAATGAAAAGTATATCAAAGTGGTATATAATATAGCTTCATGGTTATTAAATTCTTGTTGAGGTGCGGTTTGTATCTACATCACATCTTTGAGCCACATATATGATATATGTATTGTATTTTTGTATGGCGTTAGTGTATAGGCATGCATTATTTAACAGAAAATATATTTTAAATAGAAAACGATTATATAATCGTGTATATCATATGTTTCGATAGGAATGTAAATAAATTAATATGAAGAACGTATATATTATTTAATTGGTGACTGTATATCAAGAATAGCCGTCAATTCTGATGTTGGAGTACAAACGTTAGTGGTTATAGATCCCAATTCGAACCCAATGGCTGTGAGAAGAATGGTGTGTTAAGTTGATGAGTTGGGTCAACACTCACCACGATTTTACCTATCATCGGAAGATATCTAGAAGCGCATCTGAGCATTTCCTTTTTTCCCTTCACTTTGAGACTAAATTATATCTGCACACATTGTTTGGATTCTTTTCTTATAAAATTTTGTTTTGTACACATGGTATTAATATTTAAGTTCCGGAATCAAATATTATAATATACAGATTAAACAAAAAGTCAGAGAAATATGACATAAATCTTCTTCGGTACATGTGAACTCTTGTGGAACTAATATTCCTAAATCACTCGATATTCGTAAAACACTAATCAACAAAACACAATCAATTGAAAAAACAGCCAAGGTTACCTGTCTAATGCTGTCCATTTCTTATTAAAATATACATTTTTCAGCCTAAAAATTATAGAACTTGATTAATGAAAAGAAAGGTTACAACACATATGGCGTAGAAGCATGTGAAAATTGATGGACAATGATTTAAGATGTCCCCCGTGACAAGCATACCACTAAAATGTGAATCTTCCACTTATAGTTATCCACGGGAAGACCAAACGTATTTTTTGGGTGTCGATAGTCATAATTTTCCAGACCACTTTACTTGAATTTTTATTTCTAATGGGGCTACATAAAAATAAGAGCAATTGACAAAAATACAAATTTTAAAATTGATTTTGATCTCTAACAAATCATTAACCTTAAAATTAAATCCTATATAAATCGTTAACCCAAATTCAAATGTAATGATATTTTGAATAAATAATATAATTTTAGTGGTATTTAAAAAAAAAATAGAAAAATGATGTTTTTAATAAGTGACTGCGCATTTTTCGAATTCTTAACAAAGTTTTAAGTTAATTGTTAGAAATACGTTTGACTGTTGACCTTTAACGAACTGATTTTAAATTGTCTTCTTTTGCTAAAAAGATTCTTTATAATATTAGACTTTTTTTTAAAGCATCTTCTCACTTAATAGTATAGAGATTGACAACCTAAATATTTGTGGATTCTTAATGATTGATGAATTTTTTAAAAAAATTGAACGCATATAAAGCCAAGAGTACCTCCACCCAAGAATCTCTTCACACTACTGACTACTCTATCTATGTATAAGTAAGTACATACGTGTGTATATAAACCAGAATCCATCACCAAGACTCTTCAAATAAAAGTAAACCACTTCAGTTTTCTTTTGAAAGATGGGTTTCTTCAAACCCATCTATCCTCTCCTTCTTCTTGCGCTTCTCATTCTCACAATCTTGTCCGGAACCGACCATGCCTTGGCTTACAACAAGAAACCACATGTGAGTCACCGCAACAGAACGGCGTTGGCCGCCTCCAATGGATCAGGTGGAGAAAAGTCGACGTTGAGAGGGAGGAAACAGACGAGTGGTTGTAACTTGTTCCAAGGGAAATGGGTTTTCGATGCTTCTTACCCTTTCTATGATTCGTCCACGTGTCCTTTCATCGATGGTGAGTTCGACTGTCTCAAATTCGGCAGACCAGACAAACAGTTCCTCAAATACTCTTGGCAACCTGATTCATGCACCATCCCAAGGTATGTAACACCAACATACATACATACATACATACATACATACATACATACAAACATATACATTAGTTAAGCATGTTGATGAAAATGCATGGTTATGCATGTAAATTTTAAATGAAGGTTCAACGGAGAAGCGTTTCTGAATAAATGGAGAGGGAAACGAGTGATGTTCGTGGGAGACTCACTGAGTCTAAACATGTGGGAATCGTTGGGATGTATGATACATGCGTCGGTACCAGACACGGAGACCACTTTTCTCAAGCGTACCCCACTCTCCTCTCTCACTTTCCAGGTCTTACTTTCTCTCCTTATTCTTTTTTTCGTTATTATAATTTAAAATGTGTCTTTGGATAAAAACAAAATCTAATAATTCACCTTCACGAGGCCGACTTGTCATGTTGTGGAATCTAGTAGGTCACGGGCTATATATTATACAAATTTTCATGTTTAGAGAAAAAAGAAAGAAGAATTGTCAAATTTGGCTTTTGTATTGAAATGTAAAGTTGTTTTGCGCAAATGCTTGGCATCCAAGGTATTATGATGTTGTCTGCCAGTCTTTCAAATGGAAACTTTTTTGATACATCATATCGAAATTTATGACTAATGGAGATAAGGAAAAAGAAGGTTAAACATATTCTTTTTGAAATTATAATTTTTTTTTTTTTTTTTTTGAAAATAAAATTATAAAATTATAACTAGTTCTATCTAATCTTCTGTTATTCACAAATATTTGCCTATTTTCAATTCTCAAACAGTCGGGGACTACTTTCTAACATGGAACTGTTTTTGTGCTCATTATTTTACCAGAAAATTATATGGTATTAGAAGTTACTTCATTTCATTCATTTAAAAAACAAAGTTTCTTTATTTGTTGATCTTTAGAAGCACGTATACATTACTTCTAACTTGTAATGTGTAAATGGCAAACCTTATTTTTTGGGTAAGATTTTTATTCAGTTTGTTAATTCGACAACTCTCTTTTCCGTCATACCAAAAATTGCTAAGCTTATTATCAATAAGATGTGTCTTTATCAGCCGATATAGAAGAAAATATGGATCTCCAATACTTTTTTTTGAATCGTACTTCCTTTTGCCTTTGTTTTCAAGTTTGACTTATGTTTTTGGCAATCTGTCTCTTCTCGTTGTCTTAAATAATTAAGAAAGAAACAAAAAGAAGAGAACAAAGCAGGAAAGCGAAGTAGGAGTAGGAGACCTGACAGCTAATAACAACCAATGAACCGGTCCAACTTGTCTCCAAAATTTCCTAGAAATTTATATGCATGGTATCGGATTTAATTTGGATTATGATATGGCAAAAACACCATTAAATTACAACTAGCATCTAACTTCTTTTTTTTTACAATTATTTTTATTCATATTAGATTAACTATATTTGTTGCGATTAAAAAACTGCTTAGCAATTTAGATCTTGGTATTAGACAATCACTCTAGAAGTGTCAGTATCTTAAAAATTTATGTGGGATATAAAATTACTTCTTTGATAGTGTACTTGTTTCGTAGAAAATTAGTGAAGTGGTTATTCTTTGAAATATTTAATTAACTAATAGAATAATTTAAAGCAAGAAACCCTATTAAGTTACCTCTGTAATAGGGTTTCTATCAATGGAGAAAATTACTTAATTTGTATCCTATAAACTATTAGTTTCTTTATTTATAAAAGTATAGGATAATATACACTTAAAGAATGTGAAACAAATCATAGATCAAATTTAGTAACATTTTTTCCTTATAAAATCTATTATATAGTATTAAACAATCTTCTTTTTTTTTGGTCGAAAAACAATTTTATTTTGTTTTCTATATAAATAATAACAACAAAAAATACAGGAATATGGAGTCACATTATACCTATACCGAACACCATACCTGGTGGATATCTCCAAAGAAAGTGTAGGGCGTGTGCTTAACCTTGGAGCCATCGAAAGTGGTGCTGATGCTTGGAAAGACATGGACCTTCTCGTCTTCAATTCTTGGCACTGGTGGGTTCACAAAGGAGCACAATCCCAAGGGTTCGTACCATATATCCTTACACTTAAGGCTACACCACATATATATATATATATATATATATGTCTTATTTGGGAGTAAGACATACATGCTTAGTTAACCAAACTCATTTTCTCTTCATCTCTTGTTATTTGTTTTCTCAGGTGGGATTTTGTTAGAGATGGGGCTTCATTGTTGAGAGACATGGACCGTCTTGATGCTTTCAACAAAGGACTAACCACTTGGGCTCATTGGGTTGATCAAAATGTGAATACTTCCCAAACCAGAGTTTTCTTCCAAGGCATATCTCCTACTCACTACGTGTAAGTTCCATCACTCACACATATATGTACATTTATGAGGATGAAAATCGCGGCTTTAGGTAAAATATATTGTCTTTGTGTTTTTGGATAATTAATAGAGGAAGGGAATGGAATGAGCCGAGGAAGACTTGCAATGGGCAGATGCAACCATTGAGCGGATCAACATATCCAGGTGGTTCACTTCCTGCAGCAAGCATTGTGTCCCGAGTGATGAGCTCAATGAGAACACCTGCTTATTTACTCGATATCACAACTCTATCTCAACTACGAAAAGATGCTCATCCATCTACCTATGGAGGCGATGGAGGAACTGATTGCAGTCATTGGTGCCTTCCTGGCTTGCCCGATACTTGGAACCAGCTTCTCTATGCAGCTCTTTCGATGTGAAGAAATTGACTCAATACACACTTTCCATGTATATTCATTCTTGGAACTCCAGAGGAAAAAAGAAACAACTAACATGTTACTTTCAGAGGAATATGTGAAGACTACAAACATTATGACGATAAAGTTGTAAAGTATTTTATATTCTTTCCTTTTGGGCGGTTAAAACTATAAAATATGACTATCTTGTATTGTGATTGCAACAAGAAAGTGATCTATAAGACTGAGCAACACATTTGTATCATTTCTTGCTTATTTGATTTATGTACTAAACAAACAATAAATTTTAAACATAGCTAACATGACATATCAAGATCGAGACAGAACCCACACAGAAAATAAATGAATAAATCTATAGAAAGACTCGACAATCTGTTCGTATCTCCCCATGTTTCCTTCCTCTCTTGACACCAATGGAACCCATCTTCTCCATAGCTTCTCCAAACGCCTTGAGAAACCTCTGCTTATCTCTACCCATCTCAAGTGCAATGGGCTTTGTTCTCGGGTCAAGAAACAAGGCTTGGTCCGACCCGAGAAGGCCCATGTTGGTTCCTAGACCAATGAAATATCCATTGTCGAACACAAATGGAGTTGTAGCGTCCAGAGGAAGGGAAACACCGGTGCTTCCGCCGGAAAAAGGACACGACATTCGGAGTTCCTTGAGTAATCTTGGGTCGAGACTCGGGTCAGGTCGTTTTGTGCCTTTGAAGTCGTAAAGACGACCAATGAAACTTTTGCAGTGTGCAAATCCGATTGTGTGGGACCCAGAAAGGACGACGAGATCGTGTACGGTTAGACCTTTGGAGTCAAAGAGCTTGATGAGCTGATCAACGGTTGAGTTTGATCGAGGTATGCTTTGTGGGACGTTCGTTGCCGTTGATCTTTTACCGTCCATCTTCCTTTTTTCACTTCATAGTAGGGCCCACCTGCCTATTAGTCAATGACACGTAGATATATCATTAAATTAACCATCACCCATCTAGGCATGACCACGGTTACAGTTATTGCGGTTACGGTTTATTAACCACCGGTTACGGTTATCAATTTCTTTTAACCTTAACCTTAACCATTTAATATACGGTTAAAACGGTTACGGTTGAAACGGTTACGGTTGAAACGGTTACGGTTATATACGGCACGGTTACGGTTAGATACGGTTAATATTTTGGTTATAATTATATAACTATGTAACATTTTAAAAAGAAATATTTAAACAATAATATTATAGAAAATATATTTTAATATATTTTAAAAAGTCATGGTCGTACAATCGTGGGAAATGGTACTAAAATTTTAAAACAAACGGTAACTAATTTATCTTAACAAAGTCAATTAGTCAAAATCATTTATATTGTGTAACGAAAACGACCATATTTTATTTCAAACTTAAGTAAATATTTGCTTTTAACTAAAATATAACATAATTCACAATATTCTCATCAAATTAGTTAGATGCCTTGTTTATAGGCATAACTTTATTACCACAATCTTTTTTTGTTTGTTACAATTAATAGTTTTTCTAATCTTATTTATTTTTATTGTAAATTTGATGTGTTTTAATATTATTTATAGTAGTTAGAAAATAATCAATTTAGCACATTCAGTTTTAATATTGAGTTATTATTGATTTAATTTTTTCTAATTAAATATTATAAAATTAGACTCGATAAATATTAATTACACATAATTTTACTATGTCATATTTATCATATATAATTAATTATACATAATTTATTTTTATTTTAAAATGGTTACGGTTAAAATTTTAACCTTACGGTTAACCGACGGTTTTAATATGGTTACGGTTAAATAACGGTTACGGTTAACGATTACGGTTTAACCATAACTAATCAACTTTCACGGTTACGGTTACGGTTTTTCAACCGTTTAATACGGTTACGGTTTAAAACGATACGGTTACGGTCCGAAATACGGTTACGGTTAGATTTTGGTCATGCCTACGCCCATCGGAGTGGACAATACGGTTTGGTTTGGTAGGTTCTCTAAATTCGGTTTTCAATTTAGCCTTCTATAACCTCAAACTTAAATTGAAAGGCTTAACCCTAAAGATAAGTGGTATGCAACTCGTTCTATTCACTCTACGATCATGGTCGGCATTTAATTAAAACACTAAAAATCAAGCAGAACTAGAACAGAATCCCAAACTATTCCGGTTTGGACCGGTTCTAGACTCAGGAAATAGAATTACAAGTAGAGTTGAAGTTGGGATTACCAGGTGGATGAAATCTCGAGTGGCAATGGCGAGAATATCAGAGCAGGAGACAAGAGAAGGGCAATGAGACTCAACCAATGCCTTTGCCTTGATGATACTATCGAATCCTTCTTTTCTCAATTCCTTATTCTCATATGCTTCTCTTTCTGCTAATTTCTTGCTTCCTTTCTCTGTTTCTATCAATATCGATCCATCACAACCCTTCAAAATTCCCAATTTTAACTCACATTGATCAATCACTTCTTGGCTAAAATGCGCTGAATCTTGATGTTATTTGCTAAAATGCGCGTGAGATTTTGTGGTTACGTGCGTAAAAAAAAAGAGAATAGAAGAATATATCCAAATTTGGTAGAAAAAGATTTGACCTCAATGAAGCAGTCGTGGAAGAAGAGGCGAATGGTGGCGGGAGCCGAGATGGGTACTTCTTTAAACCGCTGAGAAGTGACGGAAGCAACTAGAATTTCGAGCTGAGGACATGTCTTAGAGTAGTAATCTACGGAGAGCTCTCTACGGTGGAGCCGCAGCAGTGGCGGAGGCTGAGAGGTTGTGTGTTTCGTCAGAGAAATTGGAATGGTTAAAGAGAGGAGGAAGAAGAAAAGGAATATGGTGGAGGAAGAAAGAGATAGGACATGCATGGTGGGGTTTTGCTCTTGTGGGGGAATACTGTTAGAGTCTGGACAAACTAATTAATAAATAGTTTACAATTTTGTACGATTGAAATGACAAAACTAACACGAAGTCAAAGCTGCTGATTTACAATTTTTGATTAAGCATATTTTGTTTTCTTGGAGAAAAAATAATAGGAGAGATACTAGTGTTAGGAAATTTGTGAAATATGGTACAAGGAGTTTTGCCGTTTTGGATTTTACTTGTAAGCACGTGTGTTAAAAACTCCTTTGTACTTATATCTATATAAACTAAAAAATGTGTGGAAGCAATCATGCTTATTAACTTTAAATATCTTTTGAGTAGAATGCGTAATAATGTGTCCCTGTGAGTGTGAGCCTTCTAGAAGCAAGAAAGAGTTACCAAATTTTTATGTATACTTGTTTTAGAAAGTATTAGAAAAATCAATAAAACAGTTTCTTCATCATTAATGATCACAATGTGCATTATGTTCCTTATATACAATCAGAATAAGTAAACCATAAATCACACATTCGCCCATTAACCGGAGCTAACCGAAACTGTACAAACCAAAATATTATAACTAAAACTCCTCTCAAAATAGAGCTGCATAAATGTCTTTCAGACCCATCTTGGAGATAAGAGTTGAAATTGTGTTGGATATAACGGCTTGGTAAGTCCATCTGTAAGCTGATCTTCACTTTGAACATGCATAGTCTTTAAGAAACCATATTGAATACTCTCTCTGACTTTATGACAATCTAGATCAAGGTATTTAGTCCTCTCATAAAAAACCGGATTCTTCGCGATGTGAAGAGCTGAGGTACTGTCATAATGCATAGTAGCTTGGATAAGAGAAGGAACTCCTAAGTCATTCATAATCCGAGATATCCAAATCAAATCCTTGGCACCAGAGGCCATAGCCAAATACTCTGATTCAACAGAGCTACACGAGACAATGTCTTGCTTCGTGGAGCGCCAAAAAATCAAAGAATCACTTATAAACATGCAATAGATTGTAACCGATCTCCTTGTCTCAGGACAAATCGCCCAATCAGCATCCATGAATCCTTTGAGAGATAAATCAGGGTTAGAAGAGTACAATAAACTCAAACCAATATTGCCTTTAAGATAACGAAGACTTTGTGAACATCGTGTAAGTGTATTTCCCGCAGAGCTGAAGAGAACTGACAAAGTTTAGTCACAGCAAAACTAATGTCTGGTCTGGTATTACACAGATATAACAGCTTCCGACGAGTCGTCTATAAACTTCCACATCTTCAAGGAATGTAGTGGATGACTTGGTTCCATTGGAATGCTAGAAGGTTTGCATCCAAGAAAACTTGTGTCAGATAACAACTCCAAAATGTGTTTGTGTTGACAAATAGAAAGTCCTTGTGAAGATTGAGCAATCTCCAAACCCAAAAAAATACTGTAAATCACAAAGATCTCTGATTTTGAAGAAATCATTGAGCTGAGTCTTCGAAACAGGAAGAACATGATCATGGGAACTAGCGATGATTATATCATCCACATACACCAAAATCACCACAAAAAACATAATCTGCAAACCTTGTGAACAGAGTATGATCACTTAGCGAATTAACAAACCCCAAATTACTAAGAGTAGAGGAAAATTTGATAAACCTTTGTCTTGAAGCTTGCTTTAAGCCATAAATGGACTTCTCCAATCTACGCAACATTTGTCCTTCTACTACAACATCATCAAGAATTTTATAACCAGGAGGAAGTTCCATATAAACTTCCTCATCAAGTTCACCACTGAGAAAAACATTGGATACATCCAATTGAAGCAAATGCCATTTCATTTTTGCTGCAAAACTCAGAAGAATCTTCATAGTACCGAATTTAACAACATGAGAATAAGTATCCACAAAGTCAATCTCTTCCTCTTGTGTATATCCCTTTGCCACTAACCTAGCTTTATATCACTTTATACTTCCATCAAAATGATGTTTGATTCTGTAAACAAATTTACATCCAATTGCATGTTTATCAGGAGGAAGAGTACAAACATACCAAGTGTTAGTCCTATCCATAGCACCATACTCAAAACCAAACTTTCAGTTTCTTAGCTTCAGAATACGTTTTAGGTACTTGGTCATGAGTAATATTATGAATAAAAGTGCTAAAAGAAAGGACTAATTTGTTATAAGAAGTATATTTAGTAATAGGATAAGGAGTAGTATGAGAAGTGGTGGTATTGCATATATAATCATGCAAGTATAAAGGTGTTTTGGATTGTCTATGAGAATCCAAAGCCAAGGGCAATGAATCCTCAGAAGATGATTCCTTGATGATAGGAAGATCATTAGAATATGATTTAGAATGCTTAGAATCATCAAGGGAAGCAGGGAAAATAAGATGAGGAAAGAAGCTCTGGGTATATTCTTCCAGTGTAGAAGATAAGAACATAAAAATATCCTCATAGAAAATGACATTGTGAGAAATAGAAATGACATTGCTCTCCATACCTAAAATCTTGTAACCTGTGTAGTCGGAAGAATTACCTAAGAAAGCACAAGCTTTAGCTCTAGGATGGTAATCTATTGATTAAGAAGACTGAAGTCATAACACACTCACCCCAATACTCTAGAGGAATATTAGACTGAAACATAAGAGATCTAGCAGCATTTAAAATATGATGATGCTTTCTTTCCACTATAGAATTTTGTTGTGGAATATCCAGACAACAATAATATGAGAATGCTTTTTCAGAAACAAATCACAAAAGAACTTAAGAGCATTGTCAGATCTAACTGGCCTAACCTTCTTATCATATTGAGTGGCAATCATTTGAATAAATGCAGGAAAGACAGTTAACACATCCAATTTCAATTTTCGTAGATAAAGCCAAGTTACTCTACTAAAATCATTGACAATGGTGAGAAAATATCTAAAACTATCATAAGTAGGAACTGAAAATGCCCCCCCCCCCAAGTATCTATATGAATCCATTCAAATGGTTCTTTACAAATATGCAGATTATAAGGAAATAGTAAATGCTTTTGTTTACCCATATGACAAATTGAACAATGATGATTTTTATTAGATGATCTAGTAATAGGTATTACAAAGTTCAGAATATTGAGTTTAGCTTGAGAAGGATGTCCTAAACAAGTATGCCATAAATCTGAATCAACGATAGAAACTACAGAACAAAAAGTACCTTGTAAAGTAAAAGTAGATTGTTCCAAATTAAATTGCAAAAATTAAAGATTGGCAATTTGACTACCCTGACCAAGCATCAACTCCTGAGTAAGATCCTGAATAAAACATGAAGTAGATGTGAAGCTGATAACATATGGAAGTTGCTTAGTTAACATGCTAACTTTCAATAAGTGGAACCGAAAAGCAGGAATGTATAACACTTCATGCAAAATGATGTTATCAGTCAATTGAATAGATCTTATCCCAACAATATCCACTACGATCTCATTAGGAAGTTTCACAAAGGTATTATCTAAGCCCTTAAACTCTAGAAAAACAAGACATATTATGAGTAACATGATGAGTGACACCTGGATATATGACCTAAGAACTAGGAGAGATATCAATTTCAACAGATTGAGAAGTAAGCATGTCATAGTAGGTGGTAGGAGAGAGAGAAAGGAATGTACCAGATATATGTGAGATATTAGGTACCGAAGGAATAAGTGAAGCTTGAGAAACTGTCACAAATAGAGTGACACCAGAGGGCTGAAGCTTGTAACTTAGAAAAGAAATAACATCTTGAATTTGTCATGTGGTCATATTTTCTCCCAGTTTAGTAGATCTAGAACTATCAATATTCTCAGCAGTACGCAAAGATGTCATGTTTGTAGCTGGAGGAGTAGACACAGCTGGCTTAAAGTTCAAGGTAGGAGCATGAGAAGATGATTGAGAACCAAATTTTTTCTTGGCTTGATATCCAATAGGATAACCATGAAATTGGTAACATCTCTCATTCAAGTGTCCATTGAGTCCACAATAACTACAAACATGGGTTCGGAAACATCCATATCGTTGTCATCGTCCAAAACAATGACCTCGTTCTCAGCTACATCTTCGGCCTCAAGGGCTGGTTAAGTGGATTTGAGTAAAGTAACTCTAGGTGTATCCTATAGAGCATCATCATTTGTTCCTGAGTGAAAATATTCTCTAGTAGACTCTGAGCACCCTCGATCATTCTTTCTATCAACAACATTGTCCATATGTACAAAAATAAATAAACAACAACTTCTCACTCATTACTTCATAATGTAACATGACTAACATTCAATTTTTACCGTACATTGCTTCGTAGACGTTCCTCTGGAGTTGGGTTCTCCGGCAGATATGTTATAGTTCCCACATCGAAAGGACGCCTACACAGAAAGTCGTAATTGGCAATTGCTTCCACTCATAGGGTCACACACACGGTATTCTGTGGGTAGCAAAGATGTATCGCCATGAAAAGCGTTACATCTGTGTCTGATGCTATGCCTTACGGTGGCCCAGTGTAATTAGGTTGAGCTAGCAGCAAACCTGCTACACGGTAAGTCAATCTAAGCGGCGTCGTTGATTCTAACAAGTATCTTCTCCTGACGTGTCCTTGTAAAGACTCAAACTTCTCATCGTCATGGAGGTGGACAGTGTTTCTCATGGTCAGCGGGTTAGACGTGTATCCCCAGCGGCCGTACGAAGTTGTAGTCCACCGTCCTTGGAGTAATTGCACATAACGCCCCATCACCTGGAAAATAATTTATCCGGTCAAGTTAGTTTATAAGTCAGATGTAAATGGATAACCTAAAAATCATTTTCAGCTGCTAAAGAAAACAGTAACATCGATTAAATGTGTCAGAGGATAAACTTAGTAAACTTATTAAATATGTCGTAGAAAACGAACAAAAAATGAGATTGAAGGTGGGGACAAATTGTTGACAAGGTTGAAGGTTGGTAAGAAGCTTCTTTAAAGCTTTTGTTGGATGTAAATGTGTTTTCTATCTGTAGAATATTTGTAGAAGAATTAAGTTTTTGGGCAGTGGTGAAAGCTTTTATTCACCAGATTAAGCTATATATAGACGGTAAAATGGAGCCTTAGGTAAGATACATATTTTTTCCGTATGTGTATCATTGTATGTAAAGCCAAGAAGATATTTCGTTTCCCCTCATTTATTAAGCGCCGCCTGACACGTTTGTGTGTTATCCACATCATGCAACTTGCTTAACCTATATTGAATAGACTACATATAATAGATTTTTTCTCAGCCTAAAAATTTATCACGATTCCCACTATATACATGAAAGATAAATCGGTAGGGCAAAATCGTCTTTTCTTGCGGAAACTGCAACAGTAATTTTGGTTTTTGAATCTCAATGTTAGTTAGTGAATTACCCAAGAGTTGGTGATTATCTCGCTAGTTACCCCTTCTATTTTTATGTAATAAATATATTTTTAATGTAAATAATTTATAATTTTGAGATTCACAAGTATATAATATTTTTTAGTCAACATTATATGTAATTTTTATTATTATTTTTAATCGGGCGGTCGAGGTAAGCCTAATAACTAATGCTACCAGACAATTGAAAATCAACAAAGGTTTACGAGAAAAGTATTTATTTTATTTGATAAGATTTTTCTGAACCTCCTATAAAAAAATATAGCCTAACGAAAATCATTTTTTGTACAATTTTAGCTCTCAACACACCAAAGATAAGCAATGTAAATTTTTTTTTTAAAGAATAACGCAAAATAGAATACACAAGTTAAAGGAGTTGACGCCCTTAACTGTATCGCTATGTCTCACTGAGACTCCATTTCAGAATCCACTATATCAAAGGTTACGAGAGATTCAAAAACCCAAAACCTTTTACAAAGCATCTCTCAATTTCTATCTATACATCTCTTCCTAATAAGAACACTAAAACAATTTTATACATTGGATATCTATACATCTCTTCCTAATAAGAACACTAAAACAATTTTATACATTGGATAATGTTTTCTCTCCATTGTGTCACTACCTCAACAATGTATTTGTCTCAACATATACTTACGTGTTGACTTAGAGCTTTAAATGCTTTCACCTACCTTTTCAAATATACTAAATGAACCCATCCTTATCTTTCTGTCCATTCCAACAAAATGCATTTTACTTTTGTTTTTGTGATCAAAGCAAAAGTCTATACTTTGTGGTCCTACATCCTTGGCTACATGATTTTCCATAAGACATAAATACTTTTTCTCCACATTTGTACATGTTTTTATCTTGATCTATATCGGCTAATAGTGCTGAGATTTTTACCCGAACCGAACTAACCGATCCAAACAAACCGAGATATTTGGTTTTCGATTATGGTTCGGTTAGTTTGTCGAAAACGTTTGGCCCAATATTAAAATGGATTCGGTTCTTGAAACCAATCAATTTTTCGAAGTCAATCACTTTTTCGGAATCAATGGCTTTTTCCATTTTTTAAAACCGATTTTAAAAAATATAGACCAAAACTAGGGGACCAACGCTAATATATATTTTTAAAATTTTGGAATGAATGGAACTACGCTAATATTCCGAAATTATCCGATTTTAACCAAATTTAAATAATATTTTGGTTAATTTCGATAAAAAAATTCAAATTAATCTATATATGTTGCTAAGATGGCTACTGTTAAAATTCTTCTTTCTTTGGTGCTTAAGATGAAATAGTCTCTTACACAATTAGATGTATCTAATGTCTTTTTGAATGTAAATTTGGAAGAAACGTTGTATATGAAGTTTCCACCGGGTTATCCAAAGATTGAAGGAGATATTGTTTCACCTACAACTGTTTGTAAAATTCATAAATCAATTTATATATGGTTTAAAACATGCTTGTAGGCGATAGTTTTTGAAGTTTTCTATCACTCTGACTGGTTTTGGCTTTGAGAAGTGTGTTGATGATCATACAATGTTTGTGAAGAGTTTTGAAAGGAAGTCTATGGTTGTACTTGTGTATGTGGATAACATACTCATTGCAAGTACAAATGATGATGATGTTGTTGAGCTCAAATCTCAATTGAGTTCTGCTTTTAATTCAGAGACTTAGGTCCTCATATTTTTCTTGGTATTGAGATTGCTCGATCATCTATTGGAATAGCTTTATGTCAGAGGAATTATGTGTTGGATTTGTTAGAATCTACATGTTTTATGGATTCAAAATGTCTTCAATACCAATAGAGCCAAATCATAAGTTATCTATATACTCCGGTGAAGTGTTGGCTGAATCCAAACAATACATGAAATTGGTTGGTAAACTCCAGTATTTGACCATTACTAGGCCTGCTATTTCTTTTTCTGTCTCCAAGTTAGCCCAATTCTCTTGTGCACCAAAGGATGTTCATATGCAGCCTATGCATAAGATTCTTCGATATCTGAAGGGTACTATTGGTCAAGGATTGTTCTATGGTCCAAAAGCTAACTTTGATTTGAGAGGTTATACTAATTCAGATTGGGGTGTGTGTGTTGATACAAGAAAATCTGTCACTGGCTTTGCTATGTTTGTTGGTGATTCCCTTGTTTCTTGGCGTTCCAAAAGCAAGATACGGTTTTCTGAAGCTCAACTGAAGTAGAATATAGAGTTATGTGCCAAGCCACTAAGGAATTCATTTGGATATCTCAAGTTTTGGGAGATTTTCGTGTTTTATCCTCTCCACCAACTTACCTTTACTGTAATAATACAATGACACTACACATTGTTCGTAATCGAATTTTTCATGAAAGAACCAAACACATCGAGATTGATTGTCATAAGGTGAGGGAGGCTATGAGGAAAATAATTCTTAAGCTCTTGTTTGTTGTGGTGGTGAAAAACTGCACAGTTGAAATAGTCAATGGTCTAGGTCTGAAAGCTCTGAGATGAGAAACACTTAGCGAAGATCTCAAGAGAGTTTGTTATTAAGCTTTTACAATAGTTTTTGTGTAAAATTGCGGATCCCCTTTTTGGAGGTATCCTAAGTCTATTTATACAAGTCTAAGTCGGCCTAGGTTTACGCTTAAAGAGATAAGGTTAAATCCCTAAATCTTCCAGATTCTCTCTCAGCCTAGTCGGCGCCGCCTTTAGGTCTTGACCTTGTCCTTGTCATGGGCCCAAGTCCGAGAGCTCGTCTTCCCGGCCCAGTCTTGTAGTAGAGGTCGGCGTGACTTGTTACTGGTGGGCTCCTGACTTGTCCTTTCCAATATGGGCTTCCAAGCTCGGCCCATTCTCTGTCTTGAAGTAAAATGGTCGCAACGGTCTTTTGGAATCTAAATGACCACTATAGACGTCGTCCTAGAAAGATGCTGGTCCTAGTCCCAGTTATTCTGGAGAGCTGGTCCCTGAGACAGAGCTGGTCCAGATAACGGCGCGCCTACCTCTGGTACTTAGTCATTTTCTTGACGATCTCTACCGGAGTGAGATCTGACCCCAACAGTTAGCCCCCAGCTCGGTAGTATCAGTTCTGATGATGACGAGGTAAAAGAGTCGTAGTGATGTTTTTTTTTCAAGAAAATATACTGCTTGGCCTGCGTCTGACGAGACGAGATTGTGAAACCTTGTTCTGAAGACCTGCCGACGTTACTGAGCTTCCGTGTTCATGTCTAATGCATAGCCCAGTAAGGACTTTCAATAGACTTGTGTTTCTGAATTTGCGTTATAAAGTTTGGAGGAACTGGTCATGTAAAGTTTGTAGAGCTTTTTCTCATTAACGCTCGTGAAACTTGCTTATCTTGCCCACTCTTGCATGTTCCCGTTAATGCTGAGTTGGACGTCACGTTCCTGTTTAGCTGCTTTTCGGACTTAGTAAATATACTGTTTTTCCCGGAAGCTGAAAATTGGAGTGATAAATTTATGTTAGAAACTGGACTTGTTAATTCCCGCAGGGAATGAGAAATTTGATTCCTTTCAGAAATTGGAATTGCTCCCGCCGACTACTGAAAGAAAGGTAAGATCTGTTTTCTCTCTCCTCTCTTTACTTTTTGTTAGGGTTTTAGTTGTTTTTTTTTTATTTCTTCTTTTTTTTGGCCGCCGCCTTTCTCCTCCACCGACGGTCGTTCTTCTTCTCCGGCTAGCTCCGGTTATCACCGGTCGTCCCACATCATCGTCAATACTCCCCCGTTGCGGTGGAGTCATCGTTTTCGTCGTGGTTTGGGGAATTGAGCTTGTTTGTCGATGGGGTTTGCTTCTCCGCCGTCACCGCCGTGAAACCACCATTGTTTCCGACGGGCTTCCGTTCAGCCTTTGTCGTCTTCACCAGATCTCGAACCACTGCTCCTCCCTATGACTCTTCATTCTCCGGTGAGGTCCAGTTTGACGGGATCTGCTACTCCTCCATCTCTGCCGTAGCTCACCATTGTTTCCGGTGAGGTGCAGTTCGTCTTTGTTCGTCTCCGTTCTGTCCTCTCTGTCACTCCAACAAAGGATTGAAGCCGACCTTGTTCGTCGTCGTTCTTAGTCCAACTCCATTTCATTTTTTTCCGATAAGTTCTTCACTGCCGCCGTTTACCCACTGCAACGAATCCTCGTCTCCATTGAGATCTCGCCGTCGTCGAGCCGAGACCTCCTCTGTGGCTGAGAAGCTTGTCTCTGTTCCGCCTCTGTCACGACTGCTTCGAAGCCGAGATCCGGTCTTCGAGAGTCTTCGAAGCTGAATTAGACTAGACAAATCCTGAGCTTGGTTGAGCCAGGCTTTGTCCTTGTAAAGATGGAGATGTGACTCAGGTCCTGGTCCCAGATGTAAGTGATGCGGCGGATGCACAAAGTCCTCCTCTCGTTGATGAGCCAGTCGTCCACACTCGCAATTCCACAGACGTAAAGGTGGAACAGGACGATGACGATATAAACGAAAGATTCGACTTAGCTTTGTTTCTTCGAAAGCAAGAATCTTCGACTCATGGAAACCATCGTGCGAGAAATTTCAGACCTCCGGATCCGCCGGGATCCACTCTATCAATGGAAATGTCACTTTCTCTTTTGAGAAAGAAACTTAACGTCCCTGATGAGATAGAGCTGGTGGTTCCGGAACCTCATGAACGAGCTGACAATCCTCCAGAGGGTATTTTACCTTGTACGAGAGTTTTCTCGAGGCGTGCTTCTTGTGGTTTCCCGTTCCGTATGTGATTCTCGAGCTTCTAGCAAAGTACAGACTTTCAATTTCGCAAATCACCCCTCTAGGAATTCGTCATTTGGTAGGAACCCTCGTCCGGAGTTATGAGTGTGGGGAAACTTTAAGTGTTCGTCATTTAATGCGCTTCGTGGATATTCGGCGGTCCTCTCCCTTCTCCAAGCTTGTCTACTTCGCTGTAAACCGGAAGAATCTTATACTTATCCACGGGTTTGGCAGCAAAGACCGACAATGGATGGATTTTTTCTTTTTCGTGCCGATATGCGAAGAGACTTTGGGAGATGGACTAGGCCTAATCCAATAGAAATGGCTTACAAAGGGTAGCCGGCCTCGTTGTCTATCTTTGGGAGTCGGCTAGTTTTACTTTTACTGCTCGTGACGTGTTTGTCTTTTTTGTACCGATTCTAACCTCCTGTTCTGTTAATGTTTTTTTTTTTTGCAGTGACAGGTCCAACACCGAAGGTTCCTAGCAACTGGAAGATAGTTTGGGATTTGCTCAGCGCTCGGGGGTGCAACTGGAAGAAGGACTTCTCACTGCGACGTGTCGAGAAAGCGAGAGCTTTCCTTGGGGGGGTTTTTCGGTATCGAGTTTTTGCTTTTCAGGTTGTTCAGGAGACATTCGGTCAGAGATGGAGCGTCCGCGATCTTTCAGGAGTTTAGCGCGTAGGACTACGGGGAGCGGCAAGCCTCCAACGTCGACTACTGCGACCACTCCTGCGGCGCCGACTACTGTGCCAGCTCCGGCCGTGCCTAATACTGCACTACCTTCTGTCACGCCGACTACTGTAACACCTTCTGTCACGCCGACTACTGCGCCAGCTTCTGCCAAGCCGACTACCGTGCCCGCTTCTGCTAGGCCGACTACTGCGTTCGCTTCTGCTGAGCCGACTACTGTGCCTCTTTCTGAGCCACGTGACACTTATGCCAGGAAGACCACCACTGCTGCTAAGGGATCACGTCTCCCTTCTTCGACTAGGACTGAGATTGTAGCCGCTCTACCTGCTCTGCCCGCTCCTCTTCCTTCCGACTACGATGCCAAGAAGGCGGCCAAAGGGAAGGGTCATGCGGGAGATGACTGCAAGAGATCATCTGACAGGGACGACGTAATTGACGTGGACCGAGAGCCGAAGAGGGCTCGGGCGAGATCCGCCTCGCTTCCCCGTCGTGTGTCCAGTAGCGTCTTTGAGAGCAAGGCTTCTGCTAGAAGCCTCATCTCTACTCTGGTTTTCCATGACGACGACTTGGCTCCGATCAACACGAAGTCTTCTGGAGACATGATGCGCCAGGGACTGAACGTAGATTACCCTTTCTTTCTGCTTGTTTTTCTTTAACACTTAGCGTTTTTTTCTTATTTTTGACACTTTGCTGTCTCTTATTTATTATTATTTTTTTTCTTTTGGCAATTTCTAGCCCTTGTGAACAAGGTGGGACACGAACTTGAGGCCGAGGTCGAAGACTTGAACAAGGAGCTGGAGGACGAGAAGCGTCGTACTGAGACTGCGCATTCCGCGGCTGCGGGTTTTCTAGCTGAGCGTGCTGCGGCCTGGACATCGATAGACAAGAAGAATGCCGAGCTTGATGACAAATCCAGAGAGATAGTCCAGCTTAAGGCCGCGGCGAAGAAGTCTGCGAAGGTACTTCTTACCGAGGCGGAGAGGTCGGTGATGGCTCTTGCCACCGCGGAGGAGAGAGAGCAATGTTCGGCCGCCATCTTGACGAAGCGTGGTGGTGAGCTTGTTGCAGTTACGGAGAAGCTAAGACAGGCGAACGAGCACATCCAGAGTCTCCAGAGAAAGTTCACTCATGCCAGGGATAAGTTTGATGAGCTCCAGGGCGATCCGCGGGGCAACATGGTCTACCAGGTGCAGAGAGTAGCCAACCTCGACTTTCCCAGATTGTTGATGGGACTTCTTGACGGTCAGGAGCCCCCCAAGCTAGAGGACGAGCTCACTTTTCTTAACGCCGACGTAGCGGAGCACGCCGGGGACGAGGAGCGTTTCGAGCGGTTGATGAAGAACCTTCACGGACTTTTGCACGTTCTTGATCCGCGGGTTATTGGTCTTCCCTTTATAAACGTGGTTACTCCCTCGGGTAGATGCAGTTATTTCTCCTTTTCACAGTCACACTCCTTTCTCTCTTTTTCTTGTAGGTTAAGGCGCCCATCGCGGCCGCCCAGGACCGGACACTCGAGACGTACGCGGCGAGCGTCGGTGTAGCCGATCCCTCGGGGTCCCTCCTTGGAGGCACCTGCTCTTGCAAGGCCACGGTAGTTGGTGTAGATGGGAAGTTCTCCCTAATCGGCGGAGTTGGGGCCGAGGTGACCAAGAGCAGGATCGACGATGTCGCCGAGGGCACTGGGACTGTTGGGGCTCCTGAGGAGATGAGGACGGACAAGGATTTTCAGGGGCCGAGGATCGGCACGCTTACCGAGGACCCGAGGCTTGACGACGTCTTTGGAGAGACGGAGGCCGAGGGGGCGCCGGTCACTCAGGTTGCTCCTCCAGGAGTGGACGAGGAGACCGTTCTTTAGTTGTGTTTTGCGCATCTGTTAGCGCTTTTATTGCTTATGTTCTAGATATTGACTTTGATTTTGCGCCTAGGAGGCTGCCTTATGTTTTTCGGCTTTAGGTTTTCTGGATTTGATGTTTCACCGTCTGGACGGGTTTTATCCATGGATGGTTTTACCTTGCATTTTTGCAAGATGATAATGAATGCGGTTTTTAGCTTATCGATGATCTTCTTTTCGACATTTTCGCTTAGTCTCTCAAAGAAAATCTTAGTAAGGACGAACCGTACTTTGTTGTGGATGTTTGACCATCAGAACATGCATTCCTTTTATCGTGGTTGTTACTAGTGTAAGTATAACTAGGTTCCCTGAACGAACGACTTGGTTTACGATCATGTTCGCTCTTTCGATCATGACCGCTCCTGTGACGATCGTCGCTTTTGACCAACGATGTTATTGGGTTTTGGACTGGTCACTTCGGTTACATGTGCGCTTCTCTCTAAACGCACCTGCTCCTATAATGAACCACTTTTATTTATATAGCGCGCTTTATCCAATGGTGGATGTTGTCGTATTTATTCTGCAGAGTTTTTGTGAGAAGTCGTCGCTGTGGATAGCAGCGGCGGTTTGAGATGGTCATTTAAGTTAGACCTTGAGTTATCCGTAACGGATGTAATAGAGATAGTTGTTTTGATAAATCTTTGTAGCAGATGTTTATTCTCATAAAGGTTTGCTACAAAGAGAGGTGGGAGTATACGAGTATACGTACCCCACTCCCCCCCTTTTTTTGGGAGGGGGCAACTGAACCCATCTGAAAATGGGCTGCCTACGTACCCTTTGCAGGGATCAAGTCACCCGTAGTTCATGGTAAGTTGTTTGATGTATGGATGATTGAGTGTGATGATGATTTTTGAGGTAGCGGGACGGAGTTTAGTGGTAGTATTTCTTGAGGTGTCGTGCTTTCCACGATCGTGGGATAGCTTTTCCTTCCATGTTTGCGAGTTCATATACGCCCGGGCGGACGACCTTAGTGACGACGTATGGTCCTTCCCAATGTGCTCCAAGTTTACCGGCGTTCCGCTCTGCTGTGTTTTGGAAGACTTCTCGTAAGACCAAGTCTCCTTCGTAAAACCGCCGGGTGCAGACCTTGGAATTATAGTACTTGGACGTGGCCAACTGGTAGCGAGTGATGTTCAATAGTGCTCGGTCGCGCCGTTCGTTGGTTAGGTCCAGCTCATCCAAGAGCAGCAAGTGATTGAGTCCTTCTTGCTCTGGGAGAAGCCTGCGGCGGACTCCCGGAATGTGTACCTCCGGTGGGATGACGCATTTTGTTCCGTAGACAAGGGCGAACGGGGTTTCGCCTATAGCTCGCCTTGGATTCGTTCGATAGGACCAAAGGACGCCTTCGAGTTCATCTGCCCAGCGTCCCTTCTTTTCGTCCAAACGCTTTTTGAGTCCTGCAATAAGAGTCTTATTAGTGGATTCGGCTTGTCCGTTCCCCTGAGGGCATCGTGGTGTAGATTTGCTCAGGCGGATCTTCTACTTATCGTAGAAAAGGTCGAACTTGGCGGAGATAAACTGCGAGCCGTTGTCAGTGACGATTTCATAAGGCTCGCCGTGTCGGCAAATGATGTTCTTCCAGATGAACTTTTCCACCTGTCTATCTTTGATGCTAGAGTATGACTCTCCCTCGACCCACTTGGAGAAGTAGTCTGTCAACACCAAGAGATAACGCTTCTGCCGCGAAGGGTGGAGAGGCCCGACGATGTCCATGGCCCAGCGCATAAACGGATAAGGCGAAGTAATGGATGAGAGCAGCTCTGTGGGCTGATGAATCATTGGGGCGTGTCGCTGGCATTTTTCTCAGTTTGTGGAGAACTTCTCGCAATCCGCTGTGAATCCGCATAGTGGGCCAAAAGTAACCATGGCGTTTGATTCGGATTGCTAGTGCTTTGCCTCTAGAGTGGTTGCCGCAAGATACGCTGTGAATTTCCTCCATTACTTGCCTAGCTTTTTTCTCTTCAACGCAAGCGAGCAAAGGCCCGAAAAATCGCCATTTGTAGACATTGCCGTCAAGTAAAACGTAACGAGCTGCTTGTGCTCATAGTTTGCGAGCTGCCTACTTGTCATTTGGTAACTCGCCATCGGCTATGTATCCTCGAATTTGGTCCATCCATGGTGTGTCGCAACCGTATTCCTTTTCTTCTGCCTCTCCCTTAGTTAGAATTTCTTTGTCGCTCTGAGCGGGCTGGCCGTCCGCTTCTGTTGGTTGAGTACTGGTCGTTGTGGCAGGCGTAGAGGGGCATGTTGGTAAAGGTGGAATACATGCTGTTTCTTCAACCTTAAGATGGGCTGTCTCTGATAGGGCAGGATCTGACGTACTCGTCTCCATAGGTACTGGACCATCTAGCTTGGAAGGAGCTGTTGTAGCCGTTTTAAAGTGGGTTTGTTCAATCTCCCTGTGTAAAGTTACGTCCGTTGGTGAGGTCGATTCAGGATTTGACGCTGCGTTTTGGTTTTGGTCGTTTGATTTCAAAGCTTCGGGAGGAGATGGTATATCAGTTCTGGTGCTAGTCGTCCCGTTGAGTTCAGGCCGAGCCGTCTCTGGCGCGGGATTTCCTGGGTGAGCTATCTCGGGTGTAGTCGTCACGATCAGAGGAGAACGAGCTAGCTTAGCTGGTTCGGGATCGGTCGGCTCTGCTTGAGTGCCACGAGCCTTCTTTGTCGGACGGGACGCCTTAGCAGGTTCGAGGTGAACGGGTTCTGTCAAGTCTCCTTGTGCTTTATGCTTAGCTGCCTGGGAGTGGGTTACCACGTTTACCGAGTTGCGCAATCGAATGTTTGGCTTCTTGATAAACTCGACGGGGATGACTCTGCGAACGTCTTTGTCAGTTTTAGAAGCGACGACTGCTAGAGCGTCGGCGTCTGTATTCTCTTCTCTAGAAATACGTGTTACCGTGCATTCCTGGAACTGTGCTGCTAAGTCCCTGGCGACTTGAAGGTAGGCCTCCATTCGCTCATCCTTGGTGGCGTACTCCCCGTTAAACTGATTCACGACTAGTTGAGAAGCGCTTCATATTCTGCCTCATTGTTCGAGGCGTCGAATCCCAGGCGGAAAGATTGTTCGAGTACTTCTTTTGTTGGTGAAGTTAATCGTATCCCTACGCATGAATCGCTTTTTGATGATGCGCCATCTACGTGAAGCAGTCAAGGGAGGCTAGGAACTTCAACTTCTTTGATTTCGTCTGGCACTTCTATAAAGAAGTCTGCCAGGACTTGTGACTTTGCGCTAGTGCGGCCTCGATAGTCAATGTTGTATTCGGTCAGCTCTATCGCCCACTTTGCCAGTCATCCTGATTGACTAGGACTGTGCAAAACTGACCGCAGCGGGAAAGTGTTAAGGACTACTATCGGATGTGATTGAAAGTAGTGTCTCAGCTTTCTTGAGGCTGTGAGGACGGATAGTGCCTGCTTCTCCATTACTGGGTATCTAGTCTCGGCGTCTATCAGTGACTTGCTGATATAGAAGATGGGCTTCTGCTCGCCTCTTTCCTCTCGGACCAGGACTCCGCTGACAGTCGTTTCAGAGACTGCTATGTATAAGAACAAAGGTTCGCCATGGACTGGCTTTGCTAGCACTAGAGGGCTGGCCATGTTCTTTTTTAACTGTCGGAAGGCGTCTTCGCATTTTTCTGTCCACTCAAAATTCTTATTCTTTCGTAGTGTGTCGTAGAACGGAAGGCATTTATCAGTGGACCTTGAGATGAATCTGTTAAGTGCGGCTACTCGCCCAGTGAGTCGTTGGACCTCTCGCTTGGATTTTGGCGAGGACATCTGGATGAGTGCGTCGATCTGTTTTGGATTTGCCTCGATGCCGCGATGGGTGACCAGGTATCCGAGGAACTCACCGGAGGTTACTTCGAATATGCATTTGGTTGGATTCAACTTCATATTGTGTTTGTTCAGGCACTTGAAACAGTCTCCTAGGTGGACTACGTGGTCTTCTTCGTCTAATGACTTCACCAGCATATCGTCGATATAAACCTCCATGGTTTTGCCGAGCAGGTCAGCAAATATCTTGTTGACTAGGCGTTGATAAGTGGCTCCAGCATTCTTCAAGCGAAAAGGCATGACTTTGTAACAGTATATGCCGCGATCCGTTATGAACGCCGTCTTTTCTCGGTCGGGTGAGTTCATTAGAATCTGGTTGTAGCCAGAAAACGCATCCATGAATAACAGGAGTTTATTGCCTGTTGTTGCCTCGACGAACCGGTCGATGTGTGGGAGGGGGAAGCTATCTTTGGGGCAGGCCTTGTTTAGATCTGTGAAATCTACGCAAGTCCGCCACTTGTCGTTTTTCTTCTTGACCAAGACGGGATTTGCCAGCCAATCGGGGTACTTAACTTCCATTATCGATCCCACTTTCAAGAGTCTCTCGACTTCGTCGTTAATTCCCTTCGCTCTTTCAGGTCCTAGTTTCCTTCGCTTCTGCTTAATTGGTTTGAATGACGAATCGACATTCAATTCGTGGTAAGCCACGTTGATATCGATACCGGGCATGTCGTCGGCTGCACAAGCGAAGGTGCCTATGTTCTGCTTTAGAAACGTGACTAGTCTCTTCTTGATTGTACTGTTCAAATTAGTGCCGATCTCGACGCGTCGTTCTGGATTCTCGTCGTCGATGCAAACCGATACAACTGGTTCGCAGGTAGGTACCGCTCTCAACTCACGGTCCTCCTCGATCTGTAATTGCTACAACTTCTCGGAAATCTCTTTGACGGGGTCTCTGTTTTTCTTCATCTTTTTTCGTTCAGCTTTCGAGACCGGGTTAGTAACGGGATTCCAAATTTTGTGTTCGGTAAGGGTGCATACGCGAGACTCCTTTTGACTTCCGTAGATCGTCTTGATGCCTTGCTTTGTTGGAAACTTGACGCATAGGTGGTAAGTGGATGCTACGGCGCGCATCGCGTTAAGCCATGGAGTTCCTAGGATGACATTGTATATCGCTGGGTGGTACGCTACTCAAAATTCGACTACTTTGACAATTCCTCTAGCTTCTACGGGCAACCTGATTACTCCGAGCGTCATCGTGGTCTGTCCTGAGAAACCGGTTAGGGGCTTCGGTTGTTCTTTGATCTCGTCAAAACTGATATCCATTCGCCTCAGTGTATCTTTGAAAATTACATCGACGGTGCTTCCCGTGTCGATCAAGACCCAGGACACGTCAATGTTGCTGATAGTGATTTCGATGACAAGTGGATCGTCATGCGGTTTGTCGATTCCGGTCATTTCTCTTTCTTCAAAAGTGATTGTGTCGTTAGGATAACTAGACGGGGTAGACCAGTTGACGCTAGCTTCAGCTCGGCGCTGAAATGCTTTAATCGAGGAAATCGTATCTGAGCAGTAGTGGGATCCTGCCATTATCATGAATAATTTCCTTCTTGGGCCGCCTTGAGTATTGTTTTCGTTTTGTCTACAGCGTTTGGGATTTTCCTCCTCGGTAGGTGTAGGTGCGGGCTCAGGCGGAGACGCCTGATCTGTTTTAAGTTCAAAATCTTCGAGCTTGAGGTCCTCCTTAAGCTTGCCGTCCAGCAGTCTTTGGGCGAGGGCCGAGCCGAGGGACCGGTAGTATACTGTCGAGTGCCCATGGGTGCAATGAATGTCGCAGTATAGCGACCCGTCGTAGGTTGAGTTTCCAGTCCACACATTAGGAAAACCTCTTCCTCGGCCACGACCGCGGCCTCTATCTCGGCCATGACCGCGGCCTCTACCTCGGCCAACGCCGGGTGAGTCCACTTGGTAATTGTGGGCTCCTTTTGAGCCACCCTCGTGCTGGATATAACCTCTACCGTGGATTTTTTGCGACTGACTCGGCTGGAGGTCGCTGTCATTCTTCTGTTTTGACTTCCCATACTTCTTTGCAAGTTTCTTTGCTTCTTCTTCGCTTTTGGCGTAGTTCGTTGCTCGATGTAGGGCATCCTGGATAGTTGAAGGCTCGTTAAGAGACATCTCTTTCCAGAAATCAGATTCGTGTCATATGGCTCTTTTCAGCGCTCGGAGTGCGTCCGAGTCCTCTATCCCTTTCACTTGTGATAGTATAAGCTTGAAACGTTCGATGAAAGTTTTGAGGGACTCCGTTGGTCCTTGGTTCATGGACCATAAATCAGCGCCTGACGTTTGAGTCTCAATGAAGATGGAGTAGTGCTTGATGAAGGCCTCTGTCAACTGTTTGAACGTATCGATAGAATTACTTTCGAGCCCTTTAAACCATTTGAGAGCTGGTCCTTTGAGGTTTTCTACGAAAAGCAAGCACTTCCCGATGTCCATCTCTTCCTCTTTAAAATTCGATCTTGTCATGGCCACACTGAATTCGTTGAGGTGGTCAGCTGGATCTTTGGTCCCGTCGTAGGTTGGTACCCTAATCTTGCCTAGGTCTGATACTCGAGCTTTAGTGATGCGTGCCGAGAAAGGAGTGTGCTGAGCTTGTTCCAGGATCAGATCTAGTTCTGGTGCCTTGCTAGTGGCACGATGCATCTGCGAACGAATAGTCTTCAACTCGGCAGTAGTTTTACTTAACGAAGCTCGAAATTCGGCCATCTGGTCATGCTGGGCTTGAAACGCAGCTTGTTTCGCTTGAGCATCCTCTGCATGTTTTACCCACTCAACGTTTTCCTCTTCTTCCGAAACATGTCTGGCATATTCGTGACCGGTCTCATCGTTGAAAGCGGAGGAACGTTGTTGGGTCGTCCTTTGTGGGTCGGCATGCTTTTGCCTCGTAGTGGTTCGCCGTGCCACTTCTTCATCTGGGAGATCAGTGTTGCGTGTGACTCTCCTCACGGGGCCATCGTCTCTGACGGTGGAGAATTGGTGTGAAGCTATGTGTTGAGGATCATCGTTCCTTTCTTTGGCCATTCCCTGCCGATCTCTCGCTGTCTCAGTGAAGATTGTTTCAGGAACGACTCTTCTAGCCAGGTCCTCGTCGTCGTTGTCGAGGTCTATTGGCTCGTCGCTGACTTTCGCTTTCTCTCGTCGTGCCTGGGCTAAAAGAGCGGATCGTTCATCGTTTGCGGTGGTTGATGGATTTTGGTGCCGAGGTCGGTTCGACGACCCTCTTGGTGTGGCAAAGTTGAGTGCCACCGGATCGATTCGTGCTGCTGGTTTTCTGAACAGACCTGGCTCGAGGGGGCGTGCGCGGATGTCTGCTCCTAAAGACCTGAGCTCGTCCTGTTGCTTCGGTTTTGCCGCTCGGCGCTCTCCAGTAGAGCGTCCAATGTCATGCTCATCTTCTGCAACAACTCAGGAAGAAGCGAGCTCGCTCTCGGGGTTTCCTTCGACTTCTCGCCAGGGAGATCGGCGAGCTGTTCCTGCTGGTGGCGGATCGTCACGAGCGGTTTGGTCTTTGTTGGTATCTCCTTCAGCCTGTATCTCGCCCTCTTCCAGATATCTCGGCGCGACGACTTTCGGATCAGCGATACGTCGTTCGTCAGTCATCGTGTTCTGGATCTCTTCGCGGTGGTTCTTCGGAGTAAGATGCTTTCAGTTCCCCTCCTTCTAGCGCCAAACTGTGGTGGTGGAAACATGCACAGTTGAAATAGTCAATGGTCTAGGTCTGAAAGCTCTGAGATGAGAAACACTTAGTGAAGATCTCAAGAGAGTTTGTTATTAAGCTTTTGCAATAGTTTCTGTGTAAAATTGCGGATCCCCTTTTTGGAGGTATCCTAGGTCTATTTAGACAAGTCTAAGTCGGCCTAGATCTACTGTTAAAGAGATAAGGTTAAATCCCTAAATCTTCGAGATTCTCTCTCAGCCTAGTCGGCGCCGCCTTTAGGTCTTGACCTTGTCCTTGTCATGGGCCCAAGTCCGAGAGCTCGTCTTCCCGGCCCAGTCTTGTAGTAGAGGACGGCGTGACTTGTTACTGGTGGGCTCGTCACTCGTCCTTTCCAATATGGGCCTTCCGAGCTCGGCCCATTCTCTGTCTTGAAGTAAAATGGTCGCAATGGTTTTTTGGAATCTAAATGACCACTATAGACGTCGTCCTGGAAAGATGCTGGTCCTAGTCCCAGTTATTCTGGAGAGTTGGTCCCTGAGACAGAGCTGGTCCAGATAACGGCGTGCCTACCTCTGGTACTTAGTCATTTTCTTGACGATCTCTACCGTAGTGAAATCTGACCCCAACATTTGTGAGAACTCGTGATCAACTTGCTTATGTTATAACCAAGGCTGTATGCCCAACTCCATTTCGAGAAAACTTAGCCAAGATGGATGTGATCAATATCTTTGCACTAACTTCATCTAGTGGGAGGCTATTAAATATGGGTTTAGTCGATTTACTGGTTTAGAACCAGTTTAATGTATTGTGTATAGAGTTGTTTATTAGCTTTCTTTACCGGTTCGGTTTAGAGTAGGTGCAATAAGTACAAATGCGTTATGTCCCACAATTTTAACCAATTTTTTTGAACTAACTAAAGTTTTTTTTGGAAAAATATGTAGAATAGGGTCTATGATCTCAGCTTTGTAATAAGATTTGAGAAAAATATTAAAATCAGCACCGGATCCAATTATTCTTCGAACCCGGACCTGTTTCTTTATGATGTTGTATATAAACGATTTTGTACATCATTAATTAATGAGCTAATGAAAAAAACAAAAAGGTTTTACCGAATCTGATTTAATGTTAGAATAACCTCTTCAAATATTTTTTTTGTCTAATCCCATCTATAGTAGTAAAAGGAAGTCAAAAGATATGAGGTGGCACCCTCTCATTCACTTTCAAATGGTCAATTATTCTCTTGCCCCTAATGAAAAATCTGAATTTCACCCCTTTGCCACTCTCTCCACGTGATGAGTCGTTGTCCATGGCCTTTTTGTTGGCAAATGGGCTTCGTGGAAATAAAGCCCATATTGTGTTATGTTTTCTAATTTCCATTTAAATTATTTCATAGATTGTGGATATATATCAATTATTAGTTTGGTATTTTAATTTCATAGGATATGCTTATATATTTTAGGGTATATTCCATGCCTATCTTATTAACCCTAGGTTTTCCTATATCACTATATATATGCATCTATGTTTATTGTTCATCGTCAATCATGGTTTGTTTCTTTCTCATAGTTTTTTTTTCTTTTTTTCTCTCCTCTTTAGTTGTTTTTACGTTTGGTTTTTTTTGTTTATGTTTGTGAGATTGTATTTTATGACTCATGTTCTATGCTGATTGATGATTTGTAGGTGTTGTTCTCCCCTCGATGTATCCTTATTTCGGGTTAGTACTTCTGTGTTATTTGTTCTCCTATGCATCATAGACCTTAATTGATATGCATTTGTTTTTGTTTGCCATAGGTTTTGTTTTAGTTCTTTCGCCTTCCGTTTATGGTTATACCATTTTGTGCCTCAAAGGTAATTCTATATTATGTGAGTTTCATGTTTTTAATTTGTATTACGTTTTAATATTCTACCATGTATGTTTCAGTTTATCGATGCTCTCTTTTTGGGGTTTATAAAGTACGGTTTTGGAGATTGGTTATTTCACCCGTTCATGACGGTGGATGTGTGAGTTTTGTAGTGTAATATTGACTCTGTTTGTGTGATTGAACCATCGATGTTTTTTATTTGATTTAGTTATTTTAAACAGGTGTTGATTTTGTGTCGGTTCCCTTTGATTGAGTGTTCCATTCGATATCGTTATCGTGTGATTCAGTAAGTTTGATTTTTCTAAGATTTCTGAAAGTGTTTCTTATTTACGTGACAAATGGTTGTGAACTGACATGTTTTTGTTTTGCAATATAGGTTTTGTCCCCTTCTGAACTTGCTGACGTTGTTCTTTAACAATTACACTCGATCGAAACATTTCCGTGCCTACGTATCGGCTTTTAATAGGACGTTCTCTTTTGTTTTGTTGGGCAGGAGGGTTGATACTCCTGTGTCTCATGGTAAACGATCTTATCTGTTCCAGTTTGGTGGTGAGAAATATCACAATATATGTCATCTACAATCAACTATGGAAGATGGCAAGTCCGAGACTACGTTAAGTCAGTTTTATGTTCACCGTAATCGGATTGAGATACCAAGCAGGATAGAGTCATCCGGGTATATATTTTTAGATTATTTTCTTGGTTTTATTCGTTTGATTGAGTGTTAATATGATATCATTTGTTTCAGGTTTTCACGTTCTGAGTTTTATATGGATGCAATGGTTATTTCTCGATTTGTGGCGTTTGACGAGTGTGATTCCATCGAACATCTTTTTGAAGACTTCACAGATTAGTTGGTCCGGTTTTTAGATTTTTAGGGTTGAGACTGGTTTTTCTTCGTATGAATTTTATTTTTTTATTTTTTTAGTATTCGGTACTCGAATTATTCATGTAATTAAATTCGTTGGTTACAGATTGATCAAAATTTGTGTTATCTCTAAAATCAATATATTCTTTCCTTAACTATTTTCTCTTTGCGATTTGTTTATTTCCTCCGTATAATTTGTTTGTGTATAGAATTGGATGAGATTATTATGATTCATCGGTATCGATGTTGTTCGTGATGAATAATTTGATTTTAGAATACATTCTAACGGCAATGAACTGATAGTTAATATTTGCAAGTATCCGAGTTGTTTTTACCATCAGTTATGGATTCGAGTTAGTTACTTATTCTTTGAGTACATCACATCTCATGTACAAACCTTCATTTTTGTCCTAAATGTACCGGCTTTGGTATTAATTTTAGCACTTAGAAAACCTTCATTTTTATCCTATCCAAATTTCGTATACACACTCATTTACATTATGTGGATTCAGCTTGACATCGTTTAGTTTCTTTGCTTATACGTATATTTTTTTATAGATTTGATTGCATCATGGCCAATCAGTTTAACTCCGTAATGGTATTGCCTCGGAGTTATGTTTATCCCATCTATATAGTCTAGCGATGTATCTATCTAAGTAATTTTTATAATATATATGTATATTTTGTATATTTGAGTATATATCATTTTCGTTACCAGAGATATATATCCTTAAATCTCTAGAGATTGCACCACGTCTAAGCAGTGTTGTATATTGTAACACCTATATATGTGTTTATCACATCTTTATACTCTACCAATCTATGTATTTAAATAATTTTTACGGTATATATGTATATTTGAGTATATATCTTTTTCGTAGGTATATAACTTTTTTTATCTGGAGATATATATATTTTTAAATCTCTAGAGATTGCACTATGCCTAATCAGTGCTTTATATTGTAAGACTAATGTGTATCTTTATCCACTCTATATACTCCAACAGTTATAAGACTAATGTGTATCTTTATCCACTTTATATGCTCCAACAATATATGTATCTAGATGATTTTTATCGTATATATCTTTTTTGAAAGTATGTATCTTATTTTATTTTTGTGTATTTGATATAGATAGATTTTTTTGAAGGTTGTCCATCACATGGGCTACATATAACGTAACAGTACAATATATACCTCATAAGCTCCTGCCATTAATTTTAATCTGAGTTTTTAAGGTCTACTGCTTTATATCCATATCTGTGTTTATCCCATCTTTATACTCTACCAATCTATGTATTTAAATAACTTTTACGGTATATATGTATATTTGAGTATATATCTTTTTGGTAGGTATATATCTTTTTTTTATCTAGAGATATATATTTTTAAATCTCTAGAGATTGCACTAGGCCTAATCAGTGCTGTATATTGTAAGACTAATGTGTATCTTTATCCACTCTATATACTCCAACAATTATAAGACTAATGTGTATATTTATCCGCTTTATATGCTCCAACAATATATGTATCTAGATGATTTTTACCGTATATATCTATGTTTGAGTATATATCTTTTTTGAAAGTATGTATCTTATTTTATTTTTGTGTATCTGATATAGATAGATTTTTTCGAAGGTTGTCCATCACAGGGGCTATATATAACGTAACAGTACAATATATACCTCATAAGCTTTTGCCATTAATTTTAATCCGAGTTTTTAAGGTGTACTGTTTTCCATCTACTTCGTACAGTTGGTTTGTCCGTCCATATTTCGATTTATAAATGATAGTTTCTGTTTGTAGATGAAGCAGAAATGCGTATATACCAAAGTTTCGGTCGCAGATCATTTATCGGCTTATAAAAAACGTTAAGTTCTAATATTTTGAGTGTTCTTATAAAATATCATTTTCGACGACTTTTTGTTGACCTTTGCGTTTTTAATTTTGTGAGTTTATATTAGGTATGGTGGCTAGAAACCAGTTTTACGCTCCACGGGTCAACGATCTCCGTAATCTCGTAGAGATGGTAGCAATGCCTTCGAAGGAAGCTAGACGGGTTCGTATGGAGATATTGCGGAAAAAGAGACAGCAATTGTATACTAACAACTCAGGAAAGTGTTTATCTTACTTTATTTATTGTTCCATTCTGGATTTTAACTTTAGTTAATCCGAACTTTTTGTATTTTGTGGTTCCCTTCCAGTTCTACTCACCCACACACCTGAGTTAGATGAGTTTATGTGTTTTGTTGCCACAGATTCCGAATCCAAAGACGATAGGCAGCAGTTTGGACAGCCTGCTTCCAATACAAAATCTCATGCACATAGGAAACGAAAAGAAAAAGTTCTTGATGCATCACAGACTGAGCTAGCAAGCGGTGCAATATTTTCCTATGCTTTCGTAAGGTGTTTATGTTTTGTTAATCCATATGTTGATATATATTCCTATTGGTAGGTTATATCGATGATGGAGATGCTTTATACACGTGTGAATTTTGTGACGCTTATATGTGGTTGGGTGAACGTATAGACAAGAAAGTTGTTACTGCTAGACCCGTGTTCACCATGTGTTGTCGCAAAGGAAAAGTGCAGCTTTCGCTCTTCAGATCACCCCCTAAAACATTGTTATCGTTGTTCTATAATAATAATGCTCGATCGAAACATTTTCGCGAGTATGTAAGGGCCTATAACATGCTGTTCGCTTTCACATCGTTGGGAGGTAAGATTAATTATTCTACAAATGACGGTAAAGGGCCGTACGTTTTCCAGATTAGTGGGAAAAATTATCACAAAATAGGCCATCTACAGCCTATTGTAGAAGATGGCAAGCTAAAGCCTAAATTTCTTCAATTGTATATTCACGATACTTAGAATGAGATACCAAATAGGATAGAGGCATCCGGGTAGTTTACATTACAAATTTTTATTTTTGATTATCTTCCACTTATATGGTAATTTCTTTGTGTGTTGCTTAACACACTATTTCTTTCTTATAACAGCCAGGATTGTAAGACAGAGATAGTGGCGCTATTGAAAAAAATGTTGGATACTCATACTCCTCATGTCAAGGCTTTTAGATGCGTGAGAGATCGAGTTAGTTCCGGTGTTTCACCAACTAAATTTAAATTAAAGTTGTCTGGTGATAGGGTTTATGATGGGCGCACTCATAATCTCCCAACTGAGAAAGATGTTGCTGCTCTTATACCTTGGGATTTTGATGCCGCTTCTGATCTGCGTGACATTGTGCTTGAAAGTCATTCTGGTATGCGGCATAGGATAAGTGAATTGCATCCAGCCTATCTTGCTCTACAGTATCCCCTTTTATTTCCATATGGAGAGGATGCTTTCCGCTTAGGTATTGACATCGATTTCGTTGATGTTTCTGGAAGGAAGAGGACCACCATAACTATGAGAGAGTTTTTTGCTTACCGTATTCAGAGCAGGATGAATGAACCACCGACGATCGTGATGTTTGGGCAATTGTATCAGCAGTTCTTGGTTGATGCATATACGATGATAGAATCAAATAGACTTCGTTTTATATCGCTTAATCAAAAGGATCTCCGTTCTGAGAGCTACCAGAATATATATGATATGGCTAATACATGGGATACCCTCTTCCCATACCGGTGGCAAGCGCTACATGATGCAGCACTATTTGGACGCGATGGCTATGTGCAAGTATTACGGGTTCCCTGATTTGTTTATCACCATCACATGTAATCCCAAGTGGCCGGAGATCACCCGGATCTTAAAAACCCATAATCTAAAGATTGAGGATCGCCCCGACGTATGTTGTCGAATTTTCAAAATTAAATTGGACAATATGATTCAAGAGTTGATGACTGAGTACACTCTAGGAACCGTCAGGGCAGGTGTGTATCTTGCTTTTGTTCTCATACCTATTTATGTTTATTGTGTGTTGTTTACTTTTGTTTTTGTACTAATCTTTGCTTTTTGTATTGGTTTTCTTGGTAGCTCTCTATACCATCGAATTCCAGAAGCGTGAATTGCCTCATGCTCATATCATGTTGTTTTTGGCTGATGGTTCAAAGCTTCCCACCACTGACCATATTGATAATTTGATAAGTGCTGAAATTCTTGATAAGGATTTGAATCCTCATTTGTACGAAGTGGTTAGTGACGTGATGGTCCATGGTCCTTGTAGTTTAGAGAATCCAAATAATGTTTGTATGCAAAATGGGAAGTGTACAAAGCATTTTCCAAAACCATTCTCTAACGTTACAACCATAGATGAGGCAGGGTTCCCAATGTATAGACGCCGAGAAGATCTTTGATTTATTATTAAGCAAGGTGTCCAGATCGATAATAGGTGTATAGTTCCATACAACCAAGATTTATCGATTCGGTATCATGCACATATCAATGTTGAGTGGTGTAACCAAACCCGTTCTATTAAATATCTCTTTAAGTATATCACAAAAGGTGCCGATTACATCAGAGCCACCGTCGAAAAGGATAATGGGGATGTTCAGACTTCTGGGAATCCTGGGGCTGCTGGTGATCCTCAGGCGGTTGATGATGAGGTCAAAAAATTCCTGAATTACAGGTGGTGTTCATTTGTTTTGGTTATTTTATTAGTTTGTTGATATCTTTAATCGTAGTTGTAATTGGTATTTTGGTAATGATTTGTGTAGGTATATTTCGGCATGCAAGTCTACTTGGCGGATACTCGCTTTTCCTATCCAGTACAAGACTACACCCGTCGAGAAACTCTCTTTCCATCTGCCTAATCAACAATTGGTTGTATATAACAAAGATGATCCTGCGGATGAGATTATTAATCGCGTTTGTGTTGGTCAAAAGAAATTTTTAGCTTGGATGCAAGCAAATGAGAAATATGGAACTTCTCATGGAGCCAAGGATCTTACCTATGAAGATTTTCCTACGATGTTTGTTTGGTATTTGAGTGATAGAGAGTGGAGGCCGCGTAGACAAGCGTTTGCGATTGGTAGGGTTACTTTTGTCCCACACACGGCTGGTGAGGTTTATTATTTGAGAATATTTATAAACATTGTTAAAGGGCCAACTTCTTTTGAGGAGATACGAACATTTAACCGGGTTGTATACCCTACATTCCAAGATGCGTGTTTTGCCCGTGGACTTTTGGATGATGATAAAGAGTATATTCAGGCTATAGAGGAAGCAAGTGCGTGGGCTGGTGGCAAGTATTTGCGCAGGTTGTTCGCTATAATGCTGGCATCTAGGAGTATCGTAATGCCACGAAGAGTGTGGGATGCTACTAGCAAGATTTTAAGTGAAGATATATTACCCAGAAAACGTTAAAAAACTAACAATCCACGTAAGCATGAAAACCTCCTTCATACCCATTGTATTTGTTTGTATGTATACGTATTTTATTTTTAAACTATTTTGTTTTATATTATCCAGATTATATGCTCACTCCTACTGAGATTATTCCCCTAGCCTTGGGAAAGATTGAGAAACTTTTGCGCAATCACAATACTTCTTTAGCTGAGTTTACTACTATGCCGGAATATGATATTTTCCTTGCTGCTAAAGTTAAAAACCAGTTCATATGCGAAGAGACGAGTTACAACAAGGATGAGCTAAGAGCAAAGCATGTTGAGTGGTTGGCTCAGATTACTCCTGAGCAAAAGGCGATCTATGATGAGGTTATGGATGCTGTGGGTCGTAATGTTGATGGTATGTTCTTCGTTTACGGTTTTGGAGGTACCGGCAAAACTTTATTGTGGAGCATTTTAGGTGCTGCATTTCGTTCGAATGGTCTTATAGTCTTGAATGTTGCGTCCAGTGGTATCGCGGCTCTGTTGCTGCAAGGCGGTAGAATAGCTCATTCCCGTTTTGGCATTCCTATAGCTGTCAACGAGACGTCTTTGTGTAATATACCGGCTGGCTCTATGAAAGCTGAGTTGATCGCCGCTGCAAGGCTTATAATATGGGATGAAGCTCCTATGATGAATAAGCATTTTTTTGAGTCGGTCGACAGAACGTTTTGTGATATACTAAAATGCGTTGAACCGTTTGGTGGTAAGGTTATCGTTTTTGGTGGAGATTTTAGACAGATTCTACCTATAGTACCCGATGCTGGCAGGGTCGAGACTGTTTTGGCCACTCTGAATTCGTCTTCGTTGTGGTCTCGCTGTAAGGTATTAAAGCTTACGGAAAACATGCATCTTCTCAGAGGTGGTTTGAGTGTTAAAGATGCTTTGGACTTGGAAGTTTTTTCTAATTGGATATTGGACATTGGTAATGGATCAATAAACATGACTGATAGTGGAGAATCCGAGATTGACATACCTGGTGATTTGTTAATTACCGAATGTACTAATCCGATTGAATCGATCGTCCGTGCTGTTTACGGGGATTCCTTCCCAACCCAGCAAACTCCAGAGTTTTATCATAGTAGGGCTGTATTGAGTCCACGTAATCACGACATTGATACGATTAACCAACATATGCTCGAGAAAGTAACTGGTAATGGTCTATGTAATTGAGTTACTTTTGTTTCGTATTGTTTGTATTGAATGCACGTTTTCGTGTGTCTAATGTGTATTGCATGTTTCTGTATTTTTTCCTTAGGCGAGGAGGAGGTTTATTTCAGCTCTTATAGTATAGAGCCATCTGATACTAGAGATAAAGATGATATGCTTTATTCTCAAGAATTTCTCAATAGTATCAATGTGTTCGGCTTGCCTCATCATGAGTTGCATTTGAAGCTTGGCGCACCCGTTATGCTTCTTAGGAATATTGATCCAAAGGTTGGTTTGTGTAATGGAACCAGGTTACTTATAACTAGGATGGCAAGTCATGTTATCGAGAGACGCATTATTACTGGGGGTAAAATTGATGAGATTATCTTCCTTCCTCGCATGTTTGTCTCTCCACCCGATGCAAAATTTCCTTTTCGTATGAGGCATAGGAAGTTTCCTGTTACCGTGGCGTTCGCAATGAGCATTAATAAGAGCCAGGACCAGACGCTTGAAAAGGTTGGTGTGTATTTGCCTAAGCCGGTGTTTTCACTCGGACAGTTATATGTAGCTCTCTCTAGAGTTACTTCCAGGAAGAGCTTGAATATATTGATAACCGGACAAGATGGGAAACCACTTAGCAAAACAACAAATGTTGTTTACCGTGAAGTTTTTCAAAACATTTGATTTCATTGTGTTTTTAAGTGTTTCTCTATCACATGGATTTGTTCGGGGTTTCTTTTCATTTCTTTTTTTCGTTTTTTATGGATTTCTTTTAGTTGGACGTTTCTTTGGTTTTGAGTTGCATCAATCGATAGCAGTTTATTTGACTTATCATAAAATTCAATAACCGGCTGTGTTGCCTTATGATTATATTTCATCAGTCTTTCTTGGTATCTTATTAATATTAGTGTGTGTTTCGTGTCTTATCATATTGGAGGACCCCGAAAAGAGTAACATATAGTTCGAGTTTGACTGGGAATATAAAAACATCATACATACTTATATAGATTCCAGCTTAACTAGGAATATAAAAACATCATATATACCTATACAAATAAATCGAAATATAAAAGAAACATGATTAATCGTGTTTTGGTTCAACACAAAATTATTTGTAAAGATTTTCGAAATTATCTTATCATGTATAAAAAATATTCTAAATATATATTCTTTTTGATCATATCCGAATATAAATGTTATTATATTTGATAAGCTATATGTTATTATCTACTAAGATAACCCTTGCAGTTTTGCTATAAATATTTTCTTTGCTACATAATAATATTTCTTCTTTATCATGGCTCCTCCTTTTTATTTTCATGTTACACATAAGCTTAAGAGTGTTCGTTCGTCAATGAGAGTTTGTTATGTCACCTTTGAGTTGGATTGCGGCATATCCATCTTATGTCAACGATGTGTTATTGTTCTATATATTTTCGATTATGGTTTTGTTTTTTGGGTCTTGCATATTACTTTTTGGTTCCCACGTTTTTTTTTTGTAGTTTATTTGTATGGTTTGATGCTTCTTCCAGCCTTGGATTCTAATCATTCGTATAGATTGTCTGCTATCCTTTATGTGAAAGGTGCATCTGAATCTAAAATATCGTTTGGTTTGGAATATTATTTTATAAACTAATCAAATTTTTGTTCTTTACATTACGTAGGGTTTCCTTCCCCGATAGTTTTTGATGCGATATCGAAGTCATGGTATCTCATAAATCCTTTTCTCTTTAGGGATAAACATGTAGGTGTATATTCTTATTGTACGTTTATTTTTGAATGTTTCTTTCATTCTGCTAAATGATCTGGTGTTCTTATGCATTTTTAGATTTCGATTGGGTTTGAGGGTCTTTGTTCATTCTACACTTCCAACGTAGATTTTGGTAATGGGTTTTTTTCTATTTGATTTTTCCTATATTTTCGTACACTTTGGAATATTGAATATTGTAAGTGATTTTAATGTAGCGATGCGTGTTCCCTGGGATGTTCTTTGTGTTAGCAATATTTCCATGGTTGGTGGATTGGGATGCAAGTTTTTCAACCGACGTAGCACTTCGGTAGCTAGAGTCCATAGCCATGCCTACACCTTTATAGACGACGTATCTGTGTTGGGATTGTTTCGCGTGGGAAAACCGATTGTGGTGGATGTTCCATTGTTCCGTATAATGATAGATTGATGTTTCGTTACAGAGATCATATTAATGTTGAGTGGTCTAGCCGGTCCCGTTCATTGAGGTATCTTTTGAAGCATATTAAAAGGTATCCTAATGGAATTGTCCATGCATCCTCCCCTGTTGCATCGAAGATTACAACTTGGCTGTGATGCAACACCACCTATTATCGAGCAAGAAACTTTGCTTAGGATGGCCATGGGCCATATAGCTATGGGTTGGGTTGTTTATTTTTTTTTCTTTTTTTTCTTTTTTAGTATTTCCGAATTTACCTTTAAGTTTCTTAAGGACATTTGAGTTGTTGTTCCAAAAAGGATAATTACCCATTCATCTATTCGATTTGTGTTTGCTTTGATAGTTTTGTTATAGTTTTGGTTCTGTTTATTCTATTTTTATTTGAATAGGTATTTATTGGTTTTATTTACGAATGTATATTTATGTGTTAGTTAGTATTCTGGTATACCGGTGATTTGCTTGCTTATTAATTTTGATGATATAGTTTATTGACTGTCGAGATAGTATGGAAGTCGGTCCTCTAGGTTTTCGTTTTTCTTATATCCAAAAAATAGATGGTGGTTGTGTAACGCTTTAAAATGTGTTAGTTTAGATATCATTTCTTCAGTTGTTTTCATAGTTGTGATATTTTTTGCTTTTTTATTTGTTGTCAAAAATGCACGTGTTTTAATTTTGGATTTGTATGTAAAGATTTGCAGATGTTATGTTATTGATGTTGGACTCAACTACACACTCACACGAAAATAGGGTTTAAAAAAAAAACCTAAATTTGATATATATAGTAGTTTCAACCGAAAAATATTTTAGTGATCCCTAAAGTTGTGCATTGTGATTTCATTGCCGTAAAGGGAGGAATAGTCTACGTTCTATGTTAGATGAATCTAAATGATGTTATTCCCTGTAGTATGTGTAGATTATCATTAGTAAACAAATATTATTGTTCATCTCCGAATTTTGTTAGATTGTTTTGGTTGAATATTTTTTAATGTGGTCGAATGTTTTGAAATGTGTATGGGTGTATTGTCATTTCAATATTTTCGATTGAAAGCTTTATCATCTTTGAGTGTATTGTCAATTCAAGATTTTCAATTGAAAGCTTTGTCATCTTTTGCTTATCACTAACAGTGTTCTTTTGCGTAGGGAATCTTCTCTTTTTGCAGAAATTATTCTTCTTTGTTTTATCCCTGGCAAACGCATGCACTAGCTGTTTCGCCTCTCGAATCGATCATTTCGGAAAATCGTATTTTGATTTTAGTATTATTATAGATTTGATTACTATTCGATTTTTAAAAAATCCATTTGCATTAATTTTGATTGGTCAGCGGGAGAGGTGGTATCGGAAATTTTTGTTTGACCGGTCTCATGCATTAATTTTAATTCATTGCCTTTCTCGATTACCTAAACTTCTCCCAATATCGACTGTTTTAGTCGTCTGCCTCATTTTTGGTTTTTTCTCTGTTAACCTTTTCCCCTCCTCTTTCGAAGTCATGTCGGAAAGCTCGGCTGATTCTTTGCAGTTTGATCCGGATTTCGTCCCAAGGGGTTTGACACTACCGAATGTGTTACAAAACGAAAATCGGTTGGCAATATGCGAGGAGTCCAACATCTTCGTTACAAAGTATGTATTTCGACCATTTTTATAGGTTTTTGTATATGCATGTCAGGTTTAGCTATCTAGATGAACATTGGAAATTTATTTTGAAAATTAGGATCCGTCGATCTGTGTATAGCGTTAGCTCTTATCTTCCTTTCGGGTTGTAGGATATGTGGTTAATGTACCATTTACGTTGATGGGTTGCAAATTTGAGGAATTGAGAGTATGTGAATCTAAGATTTGGTTCATTTTTTAATTTGATTTGTATAGTCGGTTTGGTTTGATTCTTGTGATGAGATCTTGGACTTTGGTTTGCTTTTGCATATTGTATTGGTTTCAACGGTGAAACCAATGAAATTGATTCGACTATATTACTTTCTTTGTTTATGCTTTAGTAGTCGGAATAGATGTTGCTACCGATTTGCGGATTGCCTTTGTTCGGTTACTAATCGATCTTCTTGTATGTCTTTTTTCTCTGTTTGTAGCTTCGCACGACGCATACTAAAGCCTGTGATGAACTATAGAGGATCCGTAAGAAGAGACAAAACCTCAAAGATAAGCTGGTGGATCTGGAGTACTACGAGATGGAGACGGTGTATGAGATCACACTTTTGGAGTCTCCTTGTACTGATTGGAAGAAAAACCAGCTTGACGAATAGATTGCGCCGATACCAAAGATAGTCGATGTTGTGAATGAACGTGATTGAACTTATAACGTGTCATGCAATACTTTTGTTGTGTTTAAGACTTTTTAGATGAAGTATCCTCTAAATTTATATGTTTCGGTTATGTATTGTAAGACTATTTTAATAATGGTTTCTAAGACTCTTGGAATGAAGGCATCCTTTAAATTCTTATTCTTAAGTTATGTATTGTAAGACTTTGGATTTATAAAGACTATTATGTTTCGTGTCAATTTCTGATGTTACGATGACTTTTGTTGTCTGCTCTTGATTGTATCTTACCGTCTGTAATTTGGGTTGATGTCTTGGCAAGTTCAAATATTTATGTATTCGATTATAAAGTTAACAATATGGTAAAATTCTGATATAAGGTTTATGAGTTTGAAATTGGTTAGAGAAGGAGTTGTTCCTGAAATATCATTTTTTGTTATTAGAATTTTGCACTGTAGAGTTTTACTTGGTCTTTCTTTTGGTATTCCCGAAGCTCATAAAAGAAACACTCTTCATATCAAGCATTTTCCACCACCTATATACACGCTCAGATATGTTCCTTTTCTTCCTCTCTTCGTTAGTGTCACTATCATATTTAGCTTTACACGGGTTTAAAAAAAATGGCTGGGAGTTCTGAAGATTATTACAATATAGCATTTGATTTGGATTTTGAGCCAAGCAGGTTAGATCTACCAGGTGTGTTGATGAACAAAAATCGTTTTGCAAAATGCGAGAAGGCAAACAAATTTGTTCACAAGGTATATGTTTCTTGGCTCTATAAATATATGTTATGCCTCTCCGCCGGCATAGAATTATGAAGACTGTTTAGTTCCGGAATTTTTATGACTAACAAGATGTTATACACGAAATCTGTGACAAATAGTTTACTGGTTTTGCGGTGTGAAGAAATTAATGTGTTGAAATGTGAATCTCTTAATTGGTTTGTGAATATATGTTATAGATATATGTGGATTGTTATTGCAAGTTAATGATTACTTTAATCTATGAGGTTTTCCCATTGTACATAGCTTCGCAAGAGACACACCAAATCCTTGCAGAAGCTGGAGAAGGTTTGCAAACCGAAGTAAAAACTCAAGGACAAGTTGGCCGATCTGGAGTATTATGAGCAAGACATAATCGATGATATCAAACATTTGGAGTCTCCTTTTACCGAGTGGAAGGATCGTCATTTTGATGATATTACACCAATGCCACCCATACTCGAAGTTGTCACTCATAGAGACTGATCATTTGTGCTCGAAGTAGGTTAATCACCTATTATGCATTACCTTCCGTCTGTTATAAGACGTTGTCTTTTGAATATCTTTTAGACTTTCCTCTTTATGTTGTGAGATAGTTATATATTTTGTAAGACTGAAACTCTACATTCGTCTATGGAATCTGTTCATTATGCTTTTTATGGTCAAATTTGGTTTGTCTCTTCTTAATTTAATCGATTCCAAAGTGAAAGGTTTAATGCACGCTGAATAATTTATACTTTGGATAAACTTTGATTTGGTAGTTTTTGCCTACATGGTGCTCATATGGTTTCATATTATTGTATTGAAATCTCGATTTGTTTTTTGGGTGTGAATATGCTACAAAGATGGTATATGCTACAGATATACATGATAGTCCAACTACTATAAAGATGCATTATTACATGGGATATGATCAAAGATTTGTATTGATCCAAATTTGTGTTTTTATTAATACATATTTAATAATTTATATTATCGTTTGCTATTATGAATATATGTTATCACCTAGATCCAAAGTAATACCTAATTTGTTTTATGTATAAATCGTACGAATATGTGTTTTTTTTTAAAACAAAAAAGGTAAAATTTCTTATATATATATATATATATATGTGTGTGTGTGTGATTCCTTATTTGTGTAGGCTTGCGTTTTTTTACTATGGCTAATTTAGTCTGTGCTGCCGTCCATACGTTGTACGAACAGTTGGTCGTTCGTGTTCCCGATTTAGATCCATCTCGATGTTTTTGGAGAATGGAAGCAATGGTGGTTCGAATGTTCAAGCAATTTGATATATATGGTGAAACGGCCGAGCTCATATTATCCGATGAGAAGGTATTTAAATTCTTTCTTCGTATTTACTCCTCTTTTGTTAAATATATTGTCTAATGACTGTTTTAATTGTCTATAATTATCTAGGGTCATAAAATACAAGCTTCCATAAGAGAGGAATTGATGGTTCCTTCTTTGTTAGAGATTCGTGAGAGTGATTGGTTGATAATCATTGATTTTGATCTTATTCCCGTTACCGGAGAGTTTAAGGTTGTCAAACATGAATTTAAGATCGTCTGGAAATCCACGACTTATTATTCTAAGAAGTCAGCTAGGTCTTCTTCAAATTTCTTTTCTTTCGTAGATATTGATGTTGCAAAGGGTGGAGCCTGTGACCCAACTTTCTCTATAGGTTTGAAAACTGAACTCATCACTATTGAGACTATTATCTTTTGCTGATATTTTTTTTGGTTTATATGTAGATTTGATAGGTAGGGTATCAAATGTTGGTGATTTTAGGGGTCGACAAAAACAGACTCTTGGAAACAATCATGGATATATCTCTTTTGATATTGTCGATCATAGGTATTGATTATTGTCATGGTTTGGTAATTTTGTACCTATAATGAGAAGACTCTTGCCTTTAATGAACTATTTTTGTTTAATTAACTTTCTAGGGGATGTTCTCTACCATGTCGGATTTCAAATGAATACGCTTATAATTTTCCAACTGAGTTGAGTAATTTGCCAGCCGATGGTGTTACTATATGCATCATATGTTTTGCAAAGATTCATTGTATAAAAGGTTAAAATTTTGTCTATAGTTCGTCTCTTCCTTTTAAAACCATTTTCCTAATATTATATTATATTGTGATAAATGATTAATGTTGTGTTTTTCCGTAGATATTTGGACCGTGTGGTTCATTGTGGTGCTACGTAGGTTCTAATAAATCCACTGTTACCAGAGGTGTGCGCAATAACATATAGCATAGTTAAATGCTTTAAAAAGGAAATAAGCACAACTCGCTTCTAAGACAAGAATCGGAAGAAATATTGTTTATTGGACATTTACGGAAGTCATTGGTGCTATTTCATAGTATTTAAGCAATTATATCTCTTTTTATGTGGTTTATTATTCGCACCTATTGTTTTTATTTTATATATTGTATTAATCATAAACATTACCTCTAATTATGATTTTGGTCTATACTTTCCCATGAAATTGTAAATCTCCATTATTTTGATAGTTGATTGTTTGTGGTTTTGAAGTGTTATTGCTAGGTGATATATAAATAAGCATTTTGTACACATTCAGCTAAATTATTCTATGGTGTAATTTCGATATATTTTTTTAGGTTTGAATTTTTGGGAGTCTTTTAGGTGTTTTTTCTTCTTATGCAGTGTTGATTGTGAAATGTTGACTACATGCAATGGTTGTTTCCATGTGTGCACGTGACGAAAATCAGTGGTATTGAATTGGTGCAATATACACTTTATTTATCATCTATTGAGGTACCGAGTTCTTGGTGTGAGTAAACTATGGATGCATGAATCTAATAGCAATTATTTTTAGATTCCAGATTTGCAATGGATTGTATGAATCTAAAGATTCCATCACGGAACATTACCCATATTTCGTGATAATGATGAAAGTTCATGCACTACAAGAAAACACAGAAGTTGTGACGATTTTTTTCGTCATATATTTTTGTGACGCTTTTGCAACGAGTTTGTAACACATTTGTGACGCCAAAAAACACCGTCACTAACTCGTCGCAAATGTGCGACGGAAACAGGTTGTCGTTAAAGGGTCACAGTTTTGTGACACTTTTGCAACAACAATTCCGGTGTCGCAAATTAGCAACGGATTTGTGACTCTTTCGGTGCGTCGCAAAAAACTGTCAGCCAGAAAAAGTGGTTGTCAACGTGTTTAATTTGATTTTTATAATCCACCTAACTCTCACCCAACACGTGCCTAACTCCCAGCTAACTTCCACCTAACTTTCAGCCGGCGTCGCAAATCCGTCACAAATTCGTGACGAATTTTCTGGCGTCGCAAATCTGTGACAAAATATTCAGCCTATAAATAGAGGCAGTCCCTCTATCAAATTTCTCACAATTCAGAAGGGAAAAATATTTGAGAGCAAAAAGAGAAAAAAATACTCGGGAGGAAAAAAAATTTGAAAGAAAAAATAATGTAGCATTCGTCACGAGAATGGATGTACAACCGGATCGATCCACGCACCAACAATATATCAACGGACTATTTGGATGGAGTGCAACAATTCATCGATTTTGCGAGTAACCAGGACTTCGCCTTGAGGAATAATGGTAAGTTTATATGCCCTTGTTCGAAATGCAAAAACGCAACTAGAATAAGACCCGCTCGACTTGTGTCGGACCATTTGCTTAGTAAAGGGTTTATGCCCGGATATTATGTATGGTCTGAACATGGAGAGGATTATAATGTTGGTGGGGCAGGATCTAGTAGCCATTACGAAAATGTAGATTTTAGTAATGAACAATATTTTAATACGGGTAATGAACAATTTGATTATGGTACCGAGGGGGATGTTTATGCTGTATGGTCAATGATGCATTTCATGGTACTACACCATTTAATGCTTATCATGATCATGATCAAGAACATGGTCAGAGTGGTAATGACCATGTTAATGAAGAACCTACGTATGAGACGAAACAATTCTACGACTTGCTAGAAGCTGCAAATACCCCGCTGTATGATGGATGTCAGGAAGGTCATTCACAATTATCATTAGCCGCGCGGTTCATAAGCCATAAGACAGACCATAATCAGTCTGAAAATTGCATGGATGATTGGGCGCAAACGTTTTCTGAGTATTTACCACAGCCTAATCAGGCCACTGGTTCATATTACGAGACGGAAACGTTGATGCGAAAGCTAGGATTGCCGTATCATACATATGATGTATGTATAGATAACTATATGCTCTTCTGAAAAGAAGATGAGGAGTTGGAGCATTGTAAATTTTGCGAAAAACCGAGATATAAAGAGAGTCAAAGACGAACAAAAATACCGTTCAACAAGATGTGGTACCTACCCATCGGGGACAGATTGAAGAGGATGTACCAATCTGAGAAGACTGCATCATGGATGAGACGGCATGCTGAGCACGAGTCAGAAGACGGAGTTATGTGTCATCCATATGACGGTGTGGAGTGGAAAAATTTCAATGAAATGTATCCGAGTTTTGCAGAGGAAAAGCAAAATGTTTACCTAGGATTGTGTACAGACAGGTTTAATCCATTTGGGATGTCAAAAAACCATTCGTTGTGGCCAGTGATCATGACACCTTACAACTTACCCCCTGATATGGCGATGAAGAGTGAGTATTTGTTTCTCACTATTTTGAATCTGGTCCAAATCATCCACGTGCGAGTCTAGATGTGTTTCTCCAACCCCTGATCGAGGAGCTAAAAGATTTATGGATTAACGGAGTTGAGGCGTATGATATTTCTTTAAATCAAAATTTCAACCTTAAAGTTGTTCTGTTATGGACAATTAGCGATTTTCCAGCGTATGGTATGTTGTCTGGATGGACTACGCATGGAAAATTATCTTGTCCAATTTGTATGTGTGATACAAATGCTTTTTAGTTACCGTCTGGTAGGAAGCCTTGTTGGTTCGTCTGCCACATATGTTTTTTGCCTACCGACCATCCTTTGCAGAAAAATAAAGTCAATTTCATAAAAGGAAAAAGCGCAGTAAACGACAACCCACCAGAATCGTTGAGTGGAGAAGAAGTTTTGCGGTACGTACGAAATGCCAAGGCACCTAAAACTTCTGATTGTGGTGGAAATGGACATAAAACAAAACCGGACGGATATGGAGATTGGCATAACTGGCATAAAGAAAGTATTTTTTGGGAGCTACTGTATTGGATTCATTTGAATCTACGATATTGTCTTGACTTGATGCATATTGAGAAAAACATTTTCGATAAGATCATGTACACTATTATGAATATGAAGGACAAATCTAAAGATAACATCAAGTCAAGAATAGATGTTGCAAGATATCACACTCGAAAATAATTGCATGTCGATGCTCGGGGGAACGCGCCATTTTCGATTTGGAGATTGACTGCGAAAGCAAAAGATGCGTTACTACATTGGGTGAAGAATGAAGTGAAATTCCTAGATGGCTATGTTGCAGATTTATCTAGTACAGCAGACATCAATAACGGAAAGTTCTCAGGAATGAAAAGCCATGACTGTCACGTCTTTATGGAGAGATTACTTCCATTCGTATTTCCATAACTTCTCCCTCGTACCGTGCACCAAGCAATATCAGGTACATCTTTATACATATCATGTTTATGTTGATATTGTTAAACCTTATATAAATAACTAATAAAAACAAATATTCGTAGGAATTGGAGCATTCTTTCGGGACCTTAGCAGTCGCACATTGGATACAAGCCGCATCCAACTTCTAAAGTTGAACATTGTCATGATTTTGTGTAATTTAGAAAAAATCTTTCCGCCTTCTTTCTTTGATGTGATGGAGATCTTCCAATCCACTTGCCTTACGAAGCAGAGCTTGGAGGTCCTGTGCAATATCGGTGGATGTATCCGTTTGAAAGATTTTTTAAACATTTGAAAGGAAAAGTGAAGAACAAAAGATATCCAGTGGGATCAATTGTTTAATCCTATATGAATGATGAGATATCTTACTTTTCACAATACTACTTTGGATCACATGTTCCTACAGCTATAAGAAGAAGGTAAATTGACGTGATCATATAGAAATATCTTTGTTATTTAATATATATATATATATATATACTATGTTTTTTTTAATGTTAAATAACAAATTTTCCAGGACAAGTCGGTATGACGAAGGTGAAGCACCAAAATATCCAATTAACGTACCAGATATATACACGGCTGTAGGTCGACCAAGTGGGAAATGTGAAGAATTCTGGTTAGGCGCCGACGATTATCATCGTGCACATTCATATATTCTACGAAATTGTGAATACTTTCGGCCCTATGAGAAGTTAGTCAAACTACATATTATGTAATATACTCTAATTTTATTACTATAGCAATTTCTTCAACCTTATGTTTTTTTTAATTAATCATAGACTTTTGGAAACGCAAATCCGAGATGAAGACCCTTACCTAACAGATGAGGAGGTGATGGCAAAAAGAGATACAGATTTCCGTTCATGGATCCGCCAATACGTATGTACACTGTTAAGCTGTAAATTTGTCAATTGTAATTTGTCAGTTCTTAACTAACACATATGTTGTATTTATAGGTACATTGCACTAAGAATGAGCAATATTTTCCTCCTTGGGTTTTTAATATTGTTGAAGGTCCTGAAAATCAAGTTCGAACTTGGCCCATGTATTATACGAGAGGGTATTTGTTTCACACGGAAAGTCATGGAGAGAAGAAAAAAACAATGAATTATGGGGTAGTTGTCCGAGGCCAACAATATTCTGACGCAACTAAAGGAGACGATTTTCATGGAAAAGTGCAAAAGATGATGGAGTTTCAATACCCTGGAATTTTTCAGTTAACAGTAACATTTTTTATTGTAAATGGTTCGACCCTACGATCGGAAAAGGCACCCGCATAAGCAAGGGAGGTATTGTGGATGTGTTGGTTAAAGGCCGATATCAAAACAATTTTAATGAACCTTTTATTTTAGGTATGAATTGTTCATTTATTAAATCTTCTAGATTTATAGACATATATGGTTTCAAAATATTTTGAAAGTTCTTATCTAAATACTATACTAATGGCAGGGTCTCAAGCCGATCAAGTTTGTTATCTTCCATATCCAGCTACTAAACGTCTTCTGAAACCATGGCTTACAGTACTACAAGTTAATTCGAGGAATCGTGTACAAGGCAAATTTCGTACCAAAGACTTGGTTATTTTGCAACAAACAAATGATGATACTGTGACGGAAATTGTGGACAAAATAGACGTACCTACCTTGGTAGAAGGAAACAACCCAATTCAAACAATTGATTTTGAAATTGAAGACAATGAAAAAGAAGATGAATTTCTCTATAATTTATCGTCTTCAGAGGAAGATAACGATGAAGATCGTGATGGTGATGATGATGATTTTGAATAATTTGATTTCAATTTATATTATCATTAATCTATAATGTTTTTTAAAGAATAAATTGCACTTAATAAGATTAATTAATTAATATTATCCATATTTATATTCAGCTAGTATATATATTGTGATAGATTTGAACACTTGACGAATAATACAAACTATCCTACTGGCAAAGCATTGGCGATGATGTATGAGAGGTCATGGGTTCGAACCTTACCATGTACATATAAACGTTTACAATTTTGCATTTATTACACTTGCAATAGCAGTTTTTAATAAAAATAAAACGAGAAGGATACATATAAATCACTTTGGCGTGGTGGCATAACACAATACATTTGACTTAGGCGAGTCGGGTTCGACCTCCTCCTGCGGAAATAGTTTTCCTTTAAAAAAAAAACAGGTTTGCAACGACTTTGTGATGCCTTTGTAATGGTACACCTAACTTTGCGACTGAATTGTAACGAATTTCAAACTTTATTTCGAAAAATAAACCGTCGCAAAGACGTCACAAATTTGCGACACTTGTGTTACGGATTAGTGACATCTCACCTAACATTGTGACGGAATTGTAACGCATTTTTAACGCGTATAGTATTCCAAAGTTACTAAAATAGTATTTAAGGGCAATGGTTGTATTTTTCGATGGGAAACTTATAGAAACGACTATATATAGTGCAATTAGCACTTACAAATTTGAAAATGACAAATTTCTTACTATTTGGCCCAAATCATTAAATTTATCCACAAATGTATGTGATTACACATTATAATCCATGAAAATGAAATATTTTTTCCAAATTCAAATTTTTTAGTTCAAATAACTCTTTTTCTTAACCAATACAAGAGAAATATACCGAGTGTAGTTTAGTAAGGTGTATGTACTAAAATTTAGCGTTATAAAGTTTATGGTTTAGGGTATAGAGCAGTGACAAAAAAAGCGTCGCAAAACAGTCACAAATTTGCGTCTCATTTGTGACGCATTTGTGACGCGCCGACAAAATGTGTGACGATTTTGCAACTCCCATTTTGATTTTGTCATAATTATGAACCTATTCAAGTAGAAGAATGTATATATTGGAAGTTCCACTTTTGCAATATCACGAATTACATTGTAATTAACAGTCTAACCTATAAAAGTTCAAAATTTTTGAATTTCAATTTAAACCCCAAACATTAACATAAAGTGTATGGAATTGTTAAAGAGTGTATATATAAGAATTAGTGTTACTTTTAAAGGAAATAACTTGAATTGTCTAATTGAAATAGAATTTTTGATAAAAAGGCATATGAAGGTTAGTTTGGACATCATATTGGCATACAATTTGCATCACAAGTTTTACGGTATAGGGTTTGATGTTGTGACCCATATATTCGTGACAAAGTCATACAGAATTGTGACGCTTTCGTGACAGATATCATGTTTGGGGTATAAAAACTGGTTGGGCCACATGCGATGAATCATTGGGCTTAACTTGGCCCATGTATTTTGTGACGAAAATGTCACCGATTTGTGATGGTTTTCATGTTTTGGGTTTGAAAACTTGTTGGGCCAAAGGCGATGAATCATTGGGCTTAACTTGGCCCATGTATTTTGTGACGGAATTGTCACGAATTTGTGACACCCGTGGAAACAAAAACCCAAAACGTGTAACCCTAATTCATTTTACGCGTAACCCTAATTCATCATTCTCTCTCACCGAAAAGGCGATTTGCGCCGTTACCCTCCGATTGATTCGATCTTCTCCGACCTTTAACTTCCTTCGATTCTCTCCTTCTTCAATCTCTCTTCTGTAGTCATTTCCTTCGATTTCTGTCTCTATTCTCCGTTGATTCAGTTTCGATCTTCTCCATCTTCTCGAAACCTAATCTCTGTTTATTTAGTTTGGATCTTCTTCTTCTCTTCTCGATCTTCTCGAACCTTCTTCTCTGTCTCTTGTTCCGATCTTTCGATCGATTCCTCCTTTCTCATAAGTCGTTTCTTTCCTCAGAATAGATGCCTCCGAAATCGAAACCTAAAGCAGGTGGTAAGGCTCCTGCGGCTACCAAGCCTAGTGTCGCCGCGAAGGCTACTGTCGCAGCGAACACAAGAAGCGGTAAATCAACCGCCGGTGGTCGCAGAAGACAAACCGTCAGAGGTGGTGGTGTTCGTGTTCGCGGAGGTCTATCCAAAACCGGTGGACGCGGTGGTGGACCGAAGGATTTAGCCGGTTCAAACCCTAACACCACTCGCGGTGTCCCTTCGACTTCACGCCGTCGTGTTGTTCAAGGTGGAGGAAGTCCAAGCGTCCCTGGGGTCACAGGCGTTGCCTCTGGTGGAGGGAGTCAAAGCATCGCTGCAGGCTTCACAAACCCTCCATCTGGTGGAGGAATTCCAGTAGTCCTTGGCCCCACAGGTGCTGACTCTGGTGGATCCTCCATCAGGTCTGATAGGTTTAGGACACCGGTTCGTGAACTCCAGCCTCGAACTGCTGAAAATTCGTCAGGCGGACGAAATTTCGAAATCGATGGTCCAAGCGGTCAACGTCGAACCTTATCGGATGTTCTGTTTCCAGAACAAATCTTCCGGCTCAGTATCCTCAAGCGAGACAACAAAGGCAGTCCCTCAACCTCAACGATCTGCCTGTTTCTCGTCTGGAAGTTCCGGTGCACCGCCAAGGAAACCTTCGAGCTGTTGAGATAGTGGAAGAAGAACAAGATAAAGAAGAAGAAGAAGAAGAAGAAGAAGAAGAAGAAAAACAACAACAAGAAGAAGACTACTATGCTGAATTTGCCGAGCAAGACCCTCCATCGGAGGAAGAGGACGAGGTTGATGCTCCGTTCGTTGAAGCTCAGGTTGTGGATGGCAACCTGAATGAAGCTCCCCAGCAGAATGTACAGTATGCCCAGAACCTGGTCTACCTCCTCGGACTGCCTGGGCGTGAAAACTTACTCCGTTTGTCTCCGATCCCAATCCCAAACATCCAGACCATATGGTAACACTTCTGAACTCGATCATAATGTTGCAAATCACCTTAGCCAACACACTGTTGTCTATATCAAACCTAAATCAGAGGATGAAACACATAATAATTTAACAAAATTAGTTTACTGTCTAAGGAATCATAATAAAGCAATGTCTATATTACTTAAATCCATTGTAAAAGCCTTTAAACCCTATCTAACCAACACAGTCCATGTCATAACACATCTTAATATGAACATATACACATATGTATATGTTAACAAACATAAGTGTTATCCTGTGTTAACAAACATATGTATACGATTTTGCGACGCTTTAAATTTGCGACGATACTTTTGCGACGCCTTAATTTCGTGGCATATTCGTCGTAAAATCGACTTTTGCGACGCTTTTAGGCGTAGCAAATCCTGTGTTTTCTTGTAGTGATGAATATATTTATATATTCGTGATTATAACGAAAGTGCATGAATATATTTATATATACACGTTTTAAAACAACAATAATAAAAAGCATTCTCCTCGATTAAGTCATAGTTATGATATCTATAACAAATCTAAGATATAAAGCAAGAAACTGTATTTTATCGATTAAATATACAATTATGATATCTAGGGTGGATTAACGTAATGATAGGAAGGAGACTATTCGGATTCCCTTTATTAAAGGGAAGAAAATAAAAAAAACGGTTATATATACCACCATCTTCTAGGGTATTCACCCACAAAACAAAAAAAGAGAATATCAAAGGTTTTCTGATACACTGTTCTCTATATTCTCAATCTTCCATTAACAATGCTTCCACAACACACCGTTTCAGAGTTAGACCGTTAGAAGACTGGATGGAGAATCAGGGTTAAAGTCTTGAGGAAGTGGTACAGATACAAAGCGAATTACGTCGATACTCTTGAACTCATTCTTTGCGATGACCAGGTTAGCACCACTAAAACTAATACTTGGATCTAGCGTTTTGATATTGAACCAGTTTTTATAAGTGAATATGTTTGTAATTGTATTGTTAGACCTATGAATATGCACTTCTTCGTATGTGAATAAAATTAAAGTTGGTGTTTTTGTATGGCAGGGGACAAAAATTCATGCTACGGTCCTTAAGGAACACCTAAGAAAATTCCAAGATATACTATGTGAACCGGAGTGGAGAATCATTACTTTTTTCACCGTTCACAACGCAATTGGGATCTCCAACGTTGTCCGCAACAATAACAAGATCGAGTTTCTTGAAGGAGCGATTGTAAATCCGACCAATTATGTAAACGGAGATCACTTTTTTTCTTTTGTTGATTTTGATTCGATTCTCCGCGTGTTTCCATTGCGGCACTACCTAATTGGTAATCCGCTCTTTATGTATAAGTATGACCCTCTCTATTTCTTTATGTTTTCCGACTAATTTTAAACGACAATTTTGATTATAGGTTTGATTGGACGGATAATCCATGTTGGTGATATAGAGGAAGTGTATCATTCTGGAAATGGACACTACATTAGGCAGCTTTGTTTTACACTGGCTAACGAGAGGTACGTAATTAGAGTACATGTCATGTTCATTCGGTTGATTTCTAAGTTAAATGCATATTTATATGATATTTTTTAAAAAGCAACACACGGATTAAGTGCATTGCGTATGGAGACAAAGCTTAAGCGATCAAAGATAGTTTGGACAATGATGTACGTGACGAAATTGAAGTGTGCATCTTGCGATGGTGGAAGATTGATATCATAAGTGGTATTAGAATGCTTCACTTATGTTTAATTAAAATATTGCTCATGCATAATGTTTTCGTTTGTCTATAACACAAGTTTTCTGCGTTTTGTTTGGAAGGCACTGATGTTCATGCATACGAAGACTGCAGCGAGCTCTTGGTCAACCCTCCCATCGAAGAAGCCACTCGGTTTAGAGCAAGGTAGGAGCTCTCTACAATATGGTTGCATGCCCGATTTCAGATTACTCTCTGATTTATTTTTAACATTTTATATGTTCCCCGGATTGTAGGCTCATGGACATCGATTTGAACGGCGGTGACTGAGGAGAATGATTTGATAATGTGGATGGTCTTGGTGTTCTTTTCTCATTTGGAATTTTAGTTTTATGTTTTCGAATTTGCTCTGTGTTTTTTTGTGTGTTTTTGGTTCATGCTTATTACAATGTTATGTTTTTATCAACCTATCAACTAATCGTTTAAGTAATATTTGCCTTTTTCTCCCTTACACAAATCTATGGAATCATTAACCTTCATCTCAGTTTCTATATGACCTGAAATGTTTTACAAATGGTATAAGTAAAATAAATCTTTTACAAAGTCGAACATGGATCAAGATTCGTTCTTACAATTACGTATGGAAGTTCGGGACTAAAACCATAGGTGCAACCGGTTTGGTAAAAATGTATATTGGTAGAATGATGCATTGAGATATTTATAACGTAAAAAATTAGTAACAGAACATACGCTGATAAGTTCATTATGTGCTGATTTAATTTGAGAGCGTAGTTTTTGTCTCAAACCTTTATATGTTTCATACATGATAAATAAAACTTGGTTTCAATGTAATGCTTTCTTTGATAAATAAAGCAAGGTTTCGATGTAATGCATTCTCAGTTTCAGAATTGACAATTTTCATTCTGAAATATTCATATTCGGTTACTTTTTCTTATAGATACTTCTAACTGTAGTTTTGGTTTATTTAATTACTTTTTGGTTTTATATCACACTATTGATTTGTATGAGTCTAAAATTTATATTTTGTTATAGGCGTGTGTGCATGTTTCTTCGGTTAGTTTTATTTACATGTACCATGTGTTTTTAACATAGTTGCTGGATTATTGTTCTTTGATGTTATTATTGTTTTATTTTATAGTTTGTGCTTATTTAAACAAAACAATAGTCAATTAGTAACAATGTATGTCATATGAAAACATGGAAATAGTCCATTAGAAATGGTGTTTTTATGCATATTCACAAACAACAAGACCCAATTCTATAGTGAGTAATCAAGTGTTACGGTTTTTGTTTAGTTTCTATTTTTCAGGTTTTGGGAATCAAGATTTCTATTCCTAGATATGGTACCCCTTTTGTATGTAAATCTTTGTGTTTTGTTCTAGAAGTGATTGTTAATAAAATTTCCATATAAAAATAGAATTAGATAAATATATAAGTTATAGATATCTATATACTAATTAATATATATCTATATCTATATATCTATACGGTATTCTCCCGTAGTTATCTTTGTTCTTTCTTATATGTTTTAAAATTTGTGCATATTCTATATATTCTGAATTGTTATTTTAGAATATGGTATGCATCCTTGAGTTATTCTTATTATATCTTTTATTTTTGGTTCATTTAAATCGCCAATAATAATATTTAACCGTTATATAGATGATTCGTTGTTATCTTTTTACGTTAAAGAAAATTTAATTTGTTCGCTAGGGTGTTATTCTTTGATATAAACCCTATTTGCAGCTAATATATATATATATATAGACGCTGAGGTATGTCAACCAAATCATACTCTCTTCTTTTCATTAGAAATCGGCCTAGAAAGGTATATTGTTGTCTTCTCTTTTAATATGTTTGATGGTACTTTATGATTTTCTTATGTGTAGTTGTTATCCTATGGATTATACTTTCTTTGCACTTTTTGATCCATATTAGTCGTGTTTTATTTTATATTTTTACAATAGTTTTACAATTTTTGTTACGCATTTTCTTTGAAGGATTTGTTTACCCTTTATAAGAACTTACTCTTCGTTGTGTTTATGTTTATATGTTTTAAAGGATTCTTACAGAAGATCTAATGTCATCAAATATTTCGAATAGTGACGATTCCAATGATAGTTACGGTACAAATCTGACACACTTGCAAACATTAAATAATCTATGTCTAATAAATTTTCATATATTATGTTTAATATTTTATGTTTTCTGCATTTATCAATATAGGTGATTTGGTGCATTTTGGAAGTGTACAACAACCAACAACTAATGTTCTTTCATTTGATCTACCTATACCTGCAATAGTAGAGTATGATGATGATGGACTCATTAGTAACATAGTGCCTTGTGTTGCTATGCAGCAAACTCGCTTTATGTGTTGGTTAGATTACAATAATCAATTTTCCAACACCTTGACGTATCTCGAGTTCGGTTCTAGATATAGATGGAATGCTCAAAGGTCACAATGGACACCTAGAGATATAGTGACTTCTATTGGTAGGTTGGTTTATGTTCCTCTCTCTGTTGGTGATGCTTATTATCTCCGAGTACTCCTTGGTGTTAGTAGAGGTCCAACGTGTTTCGCGGATATAAGGACGGTTCGTGATGTAGTTTATCCAACAAACAAGGATGCATGCTATGCATTAGGGTTGATTGACCTCGATGACGAGTAAGTTGATACACTTCGTTTGTCTATCCGGTGGGCTACTTGCGATGTGTTTAGTAAATTCAAACAAATGATGAATCCTTTTCTTGGTGCAGAAGAATGTGATAAGATAATCACAAAGGCTAGATGTGTTATGGGTGAACAGTAGAAGCAATTACTTTACCTATTATGAAGTGTTTTCGTTTTGTTTTATGAATTTTAGCAATTTTAGTTGTTCTTGATATTTCATTGTTATCCTTTGTTTTATTCAGTTTTTATTTAATCGGATTATAGTGTGTTTGCTATTCTTTTCGATATTGTGCTAATATAATCCTATTCGTTATTTCCTTATGATATCCTACGGAGTTCCTTTCAAATTAGTAGCTAATAATTATAATTAGCATGAAACTGTTCTATAGTTAGTGAAGATAATTGTATTAATAGAAAACATTAGCATGAGGTGTCATGGTCGAGATAGTTTTCGTTACTAACTAACAATGATAATTAACATAAAATCATTAGTTAATAACAACAATATTTAACCGCAAACGGTAATCATTAGTAATTGACGATGAGGATTAGCATTAAGGGATTAAATGAGTAGTCTCTTTATCCATTCGTTGTTGATAATGTTTTACATCGAACTTATATGGGAAAATATTGCAAAATATATATCTTTAAATAAATAATATCGTTAAATGATGTTAAAGTTATTGATAATGTTTTACACCGAACTTATATGGGAAAATATTGCAAAATATATATCTTTAAATATATAATATCGTTAAAATATGGTAGTTGGTAGATTTATTTGATGTGAATAACTAGTATACCTAGATGTTTTAGATTCTGATAAAGAGGTCGTATTTATCTTAACCATATTTAATTGTATTTTTAGCTAGGGTTTTACACTATCTATATATATCTACGTATTTTATAGTGTGGTCAACAACTACTTTCATCCATCGTATAGCAAACTATCCTCATAAGATGGCCTTCTTGTGAAACAAAACCACCAATTTTGTTCCTCTTAAGGATATTCTTCCTACGATGAAAAGATGTAAGCTCAAAGTTCATATTATGAAATTATGGAAAAAGAGTCCTAACGCAGGTGGTTCTATCGAGATGGTTTTGGTCGACGACCAGGTACGTTACTACCCTAAAATTTAAATCTTTGCTACTTTCGTGTTCATCTGTTCTGATTACAAAAACGTTTTGTAGGGTACACGTATTCATGGCACGGTGGAAAAGGAATTTGTTGATAAACATGTTAAGCGCCTTAAAGAAGGTGAATGGCTGATTATCAATACATTCAAGATTGGGTCGTACGTGGGTAAATATAGGACTAATCCACATCATTCCAAAATTATATTTTCCAAAACAACTACGCTCGAAGAATACCCTGATTTCCCATCTAGTGTCCCTGAAAATTATTTAGCTAATTTTAGCGACGTGACCAGTGGTATGCTTGATACCAATGTTTTGATCGGTAAGATAATTTGATCATCTAACAACTATCAATATCTGTAATAAATTAATTTTAAATATCTCTCTAGAAATTGACATATAATAGATGTCTTCGGGAATGTTTTTGAGATACATCCTTTGAATAACATGGTTTCTAAAGTACAAGGGCAGTCTCTAACTAAATTAGATGTGGATTTGGTGGATGCTCAATAAGTATATGTTGTTTTGCCTTTGTTTGTTTATTTGACACATTTAATACACACATTAAAATTGCCTCTTTTGATTGCTAGGTCGAACGGTCTCACATGCACTTTTTGGGGAGATTTTGCTAAGCAATTCTGGGCTGATACAAGGAAGTATGATGATATGGATCTCGTGTGTCTCATGCGATTTGTCGTGGTCAAAGAATTCAGGGGTATTACGTTTTCTTTGGTTTGTTTTATGCTAATTTTGTTGTACTTTTATAGTCACTGTTTTTTTTTCTCAACAGGATCTTCGACTGTTGGTAATGCTTTTGACGCCACTCATGTCCTGTTTAATCCAAAAATGCCCATGGCTACTGAACTTGGTTCAATGTAGGTCTTTCTTTATAAACTTTGTGTATGATAATCTTTATCCGTTTCTAAAAAAGCATCTCTTGCTTCAACTTATTTTCTAGATCACCTTCCGATGAACTTCCCCTTGGTATTGTCGTTAGTAACAAAAAGACTGGACCTACGCTTTATTAGGAATTTTTTTGTCTTAAATGCGAGGAAGAGTCTTTACGATATTGTCTATTGTGCACAAGTTGGTTGTAGTTTTTTGACCTTCCTTTTGAATGCACCAAATATGTCTATCCTAAATGGTTTATGTTATGGTTTCGTCAGGAGTGCAAATGTGTGATTGTTGTCACAATCACGTCCATTGATAAGGCTATATGGTATTACATTATCTGTGTTGTTTGTGGTGCTACTATTGAACCGTATCCAGATTGTGGTGATGACATATTTTTTTATTGTGACAAGTGTGGAAAAGTGACCGCCGTTGACGCAAGGTTTTAATGATCCATTGTTGTCTACTTTGTTTGACTTGGATATTTTGTAAGTCTTGATTATTAATGTTTTATTTTTCGTGAAAGGTACAAGCTTATTTTGCATGTGCCCGATACTTCCTCGACTACTATCAGAGTGCTTTTTTTATCCTATTGCCAAAGAGTTATTGTCTTCTCGTGCCGTTGATCTAGCAGAAGCAATCGCTGAGGTTGTGCACATAGTTATTGTTGCGCTTTTATACGTGTTGTTTCTATTGGCTTTAAACTGAATTTTATGAAGTTTATATCCTCTAGGAACCCGAAGGTGTTTTGCCGTCGGTTATAAGTGGTTTGGTAGGGCAGCGCTTGCTTTTTAAGATAGGCATAGGTGCTAATAATCTCAGGAGTGAGTATGCACCATATAGAGTCGAGAAGTATTGGACTAAGCCTGAAATGGTTGAGAAGTTTGAATCTACTAATGGCAGCCAGGTAGATTGACATCCTTTATATGATGGTTGTGATTACGATGTAATGGTCTCATGTGATTGATTATTGTTATTTTATCAAAATTCTGAGATTGTCGATCTTGATGATGATGATGCTGGTGCTATCGGGTCTACTGGTCCCCCCGCTAAACGGAGTCGTGTTGTTAATGACTTTGATGTTTCAGATCCCCTCTTGCTCACACATAAAATGATCAAAGTCGAGAAAAATGATTAGTTGTTGAATTTGTTTTTTTTTTAGATTGATTTTAGTTTTCTGTTCTTTTATGGGGTTTTAGTTTATGATTCCGATTTATTGTGGTTTTCTTTTCTCATTAAAAGATGTTGCCTTTCTCTCACTGTAATCAATAAAGATATATGTTGGTTTAAAATTGTCGGTTTAACAAGAAGTCCCTATTGAAGTCGTTCATGTCTAAGAATTGTTAACATTAACGGTCTTGAGTATTGGTTGGTATGTAATGCAGTCATCGTTTGCTGTGTTTTTGGTACGACACTAGAATTATTGAGAAATTATATATGTTTAGATATCTTCTGAGCTGTTTACAATCTTTAACCACGTGTGGTGTCACTATACGAATCTATAATTGCACCAAATGACATATAGTGAGCAATCTTCTTTTTGTGTGATGCTATTATGATGATTACTCTCTGGACTAATTGGTGAATCCATTTTTGTTCAAATTTTTTATGGAGATAATCTTTATATGTGTTGGTCCTCTTGATAATCTTGAATATAGATTTGTATTTGTGCTTTTTTTAAAGATAAACATATAAATATTATTAAATCTTAGTTCATAGTCAATGGACTAATGAATATGAATATATATCCTCTTCGTGTTTACGTAACTTAGTATCTAATATATATATATTTGGTTTTATTTTTGTATCATTATCTCGATTGTTTACACGTTATAGATATATGTCATGTGAGATGCAAATCATATCTCGAATAGGATCAGCTCATGTGCTTATTTGATAGTTTTTCTTTTTATACTTTTTTGTTCATTGGGGAACCATAACTGACCTTCAAAAATTTAATTTCATGGCTGATTCTTATATACCTCTATCGAATGTCACATGTGTCCATTCGGGTAAGAAAGATTGGCAGATCTGTGTTAAAGTTTTACGTCTTTGGGAGAATAAGTCTTCTACGAATGGAAACAGTATTGACGTTATTTTAGCCGATAGACAAGTAAGTTAACAATTACAAAAAGTTTTTGTTTGAAGAATTACAAAATAACGCATACCATGCAAATTGATACATGTTTTTCTGTCTTTTAGGGCTCCAAAATACAAGCTTCTTTGAATGGTGTCGTTTATGATCAGTTTGTTGACAAAATGGTCAGAAATTGTTGGTACACTATACAATATTTTGATATAGTTGATCAATACGGTTCTTGCAGGGATACTACTCACCCTTACAATATCGTTTTTCTTTCTTTGACAAAGATCGACTTTGTTTCATCAGATTGTCATAAAGCTTTTTTCAATTTTGCTAATTTTGATCGTGTCTTCAATGAGACTGCTAATGATGACTATTTAGTTGGTGAGTATATTGATATCTTTATATAAACCAATTTAATACGTTTTGTATTATTTTCATCATCTTTTTATTAATTATTCATACGGTTTTGTATATAGATTTAATTGGTGAAGTTGTCAATGTTGGCCCTTTCCAGTATTCACCAATACCCGATGACTCTAATGAGCTGCATAGAGTTAAGACAGATTGTGTTATTGACGAGGATAGTGCTGATGAAGAGTTCTTTTACCAAACTATTTCTTTTGATCTGAAAGATGAAAGGTATATTTGTTTTAGAGTATTTAAAAATATTTATGTATATATATTATCTAATACATTAATTACTTAATATCACGTTTTTGTGAATACTCATTTTTAGAAACGTTCATCTACGTTGTAATCTTAATGGATTAATGGCGTCGAAGTTTTATAAAAGGTGGACATTGTTTGACGGTTCCACCGTTATTGGCATCGTTTGCTGGGGTGTAATTGATATGTGTGCAGGTATATATTTTCATATATCATAATACATATATGCATATATATTTATATATGTATATTATTAGGTTAGCTGTTTAGTGTAAAAGATAAATATATTTTTAGAGCAAATTAGACCGCGACACGGATAGATCCCATGCGCCTTCAATAACAACTCATAAAAACAACAACCGTATCATCTAAATTCTCAACTAAAAAAGGTTAAATGACTAAGGTATTCCTTGGAATCAATAATCAGGTAGGATATGTGAACACTGTGGTCCTACTGTTTGTGCTACTACGAGGTGTACCCAAATAATGTTAAATCCTTCATTTCCGGAAGTTGCGGCTTTCAGAGCGAAGTATGTAAAGTGTTATTTTTTTCATAATACCGTTTTATATTTTATTATGTGATTTATGATTGCTTTGTTTTTTATAGGCTTACTAATAAACAAAAATGTCCCTTTATCGTGTATGATAACGAATACGATTCTGATGATGCTATCGAAGATATTTCGAATGGTGAGGATGATTATGATCCAGATGATGGGTCAGATGATGCTGAAGATAATCAATGTGGTCGTGAGTATTTCACTGACTCAGAATATGAAGAAAGTGATTAATACTATTTTTTTTTGGATTTATTATTAATATTACTATTTGTTTTTTTATGGAATTTTTATGGGATTTCGGATTTCAAGTTTCTATCAAAGTTGATTACAGTTTTGGAAACCCCTTCTATCCCCTTATTATAGATTTGAAATTTTGACATGATTTAACAATGTTGGTATGGAAATTTAGGTTTTAAGATATAGTTAAATAGTGTAGTCGAAACATATATCCAAATAGATGTAGATGAAGAGTTTTTTTTTGCATGCCTACACATGTAAGCTAAAAAATGTACTATTATGGGAATCAACAGATACGTTATGCATGGTGGCATGCACAATCGAACAACGATTCAGTACATTCGACAACAACAATTTAAACCTTATTAAGGAATAGTGTTTCTTCAAATCAACCAATTTACTCAAATAAATATAATCTACACAATGAAAACATGTACTTTTATTAATCTTAGTGATAATCCTTCTTAGTGATATGATTTGCTAAACATGTTAATATCCACTATTAATGTATCACATTAGAAAAAATTTAATTTAAGTTGTAAGCATTACTATTGGTAAATATCTATTATATCTCATTATACAAAATATGTACGCTAAAACTGTATATCTCATTACATTAATTGTTTTTTCTTAATCTTTATATGTGTTGGTGCTCCGTATTTATCTTGAATAGATTTTGTATTTATGATTATTTGAAAGATAACCTTATTAAATACTTAGTGGTATATATCCAATCTTCTATATTCTTCTGCTGAGCCATTATAGTGAATATCTCTAATTATCATCTCATGTACTGGCTTAAAATATTTTATATCCTTTGTATATGTTCAGTGAATATACATTTGATAAAGTCGCCTCGATTTGATATGGTTATCTTTCATATTTATCGACTAATTTCCATAATTATCTTAACATATATATTCAAAATTATTAATTTAAATATTTAGTAGTTATCGTAATTATATAAGATTATTACACTCAAGGAATCATAAGTGTTCGTGTATATATATTATGTGTATATATACTATCTATAGTATTAGCCTCTACAATTCTATAGTATTAGCCTCTACAATTGATGATATGTCGTTTCGTCTTCTTAATTTGCCTGATGATGGTATTGTTGGTACGTTCACTTGTAGTTAGATATCCTTTTATATATTTTTTCTGTAATTCATCGATTTTAACGTAACTTTTATTTATACAGGTATTATCAATATTCTAATTGGAACGACCGAGACGTTTATGCACATTCTCCCGTTTCACCTACCGACAGATGCTGTTCGTCCTGTTGATAGATTTGCTGCCCTTCGTTCAACTCAGTTTTTTAGATGGTTTGACCATAATAAAAGTTGTGCTGTTGCTAGAGAAATGACTTATGTCGAGTTTGGCTCTAGGTTTGTATGGAATTCTGAGGATTCGGAATGGGTTCAACGTGATAGTCGTGATCTCGATGCTAGATTGGTATATATATTTCTCCTTTTATGGGGGAGATTTATTATCTTCGCGTTTTACTTAATGTTGTCAAAGGTCCTACCTGTTTTGAGGATATTCGTACTGTTCATGGTGTAATTCAACCGTCCTTTAGACATGTGTGTACCGTCTTAGGGCTGACAACCGATCCTGATTACTACGCTCATACAATCGTTGAGGTCTTTGGATACTCCAATTCCCGTGTTATGCATAATTTCTTAATTGGGTTAGAGCGTATGCTCGGATCTAACGAATTCGATAGGGTTGTCCGTCTTGCTTATTGTATGTTATTTCATTAGATAGTTTGCTAATTTTTTAAGTTTTATTTTGGATTGAGCTGTTTTCTTATTTTAATAAATTTTCCTTTTATTTTTTATTATATGAATAATAAGAGTTTTGTCCTATTTTATAATGAAACAGTCCAAAGAGAATATGAGAATAAATTTTTAATGCATGGTGGATGAGTTTTCTTTAACAATACGAGAATATATTACAATATACTCTGGGATCATCTCAAGGTGAATCTAATTTATGTTATAAGCGAACAAAATATTGAAATACTGATACTCTTTAGCTATACAACGTGAGATACTTATTTTTGTGACGTTATCCCACCATCATACACACTTATAATTTGTTTAATTTTTATAATATAATGGGATTAGAATATAGCATTCTGGAAGGTGGTACACATTTAAAATTTACATCATAGCTAGATATATAATAAGAAGTATAAGAAGTATCGAATTTGCTCAAAATAAATAATGTGATAGTTCCATATTTATATACTAATTAATATGAATATATCCTCTTTATATATTCCTAGCTTAATATCTAATATAAATTTATTTGGAATTATTTGTGTATCATTATCACCATTATTTACGCACTTCTTTCTGGGTATATATCGTATGATATGCAAAAAATATCAGTAAGATGTTAGATATCTCCTTAATGAATATTACGTATTATTAGTGTTTATCTGTATATATTAATGTTATATATATTGATCTCTTTGAAGTCACTTTCAACGTCTTCGGTGTTTTTCTTTGTTGATATTCCTATGTCGAATTCGGCGACTAAATGTCTGTTTTTTGATTCTTTGAACGATGACTTTCGAAGTTCGAATCAATGTGTTATTGATGTTCATGTGATACGGCTGTGGAATGAGTCTATTGGTACTAATACCAGTTCGCTCGAGATGATTTTGCTCGATGCCCAGGTTTGATTTGCTGCTTCTAATATATTCTCGCGATCTTGGTTTCTTGGACACTAATTTTTGTCATATTAATAGGGTACCAGGTTGCGTGCATCTGTGGCTTCAAGTTATATTGATCGTTTTTGGTCTCAATTAGTTCGGGATCAGACTATATGCATAGAAGGGTTTGGTCTTACTGATTAATGTGAACGTTACAAGCCAAGTTCTTTGTTTTTAAAATAGAGTTTCTCCCTACCACTATTGTTAGATGGGTTAATCAAATTCCGCCGATAAACCCATCCAAATATAACTAGTGGTTCCAATGTGTTGTTAAACCTCACTTTGATAAACAGTATTTATTCGGTAAGTATACTATAGTTTGTATTAAAATAAGACTGTCGTCGATACTAATATTGCACTGTTTTCAGATATAATTGGGCAGATTATGCATGTCAATACACTGAAAAAGGTTCGTAAGAATAATGAACGGGTCAGTAGGCTTGATGTCGACTTACGAGATATAAGGTAATTGTAGATTATATCTAACTTATTTGCGTTATTCCGTGTCTGTTTTCGTTACCTTTAACGCTAATAAATGAGTAGTGATCACCGTTTAACATGCACTTTGTGGGGTGGATGTGCCGAGGATTTTGCTGAATATGCAACAAGTAATGTCACATTCTTAGTTGTCTGCGTCATTCAGTTTCTTTGTGTTGCTCCTTACAGAGGTTTGTACTATATTTTCTATTGTACATATCATGTGTTATGCTTTTAAAAATTAAAATACCTTGTGTTTCTAATTCTAGGTATATTGGAAATTTCAAGTTACTCAGATGCTACTTCAATATGTTTTGATCAAGATACATACCTAATGGATTGGTTTACACACGCGTGAGTTTTTTTTCTTCTGGCATGTTTGGGCTGTTTGTAAAAATTATAAATCACCGCACTTATAAGGATCGGTTGTCAGGTTACCTGGAGACGAGGTCGATCTAACCATCAACGATTTTCCATGTTTGCTAGATGATTCAGATGTTTCATTGCAAGAGGATTTTCTGCTTACCAGTAACCGAAAGAATATACGTGAGATTGTTACTGCCCATGAGGTATAGTATATTCAAGTTTTTATATACATCACTATGTTCTTTGCAGAGATGTCAATTTTTGAATTATAGGAATGTACATGTGGGGCTGTTGTTAACATTGACGCCGTCGAGACGCTCCACCCTTGGTATTATGCCTCTTGCGATGTCTGTGAACAGAGAGTTCTGCCTTACTATCGAAGCTCACATGGAGATTTACCCATTCTTTATCATTGTCCTAAAGTGTGCAAGAGGGATGTATCTCACGTCACATTCCGGTAATGGCAATACATACGTACCTAGATGTTTTGGGGTTAGTACCGAAATATTTTGACAATATATATTATGTGTGTTTAACGTCTTTTTGTAGATACTTTCTCATTCTACATGTGTTCAATTTCGCCGGAGAGAGGATACGTGTTCTCTTCCTAGACGATAACGCCGGATCTCTTTTATACCGTACTGCAGAGGAATTGCTCTCGAACATTGATCATGTTCATTTTTATTGTCGTTTGATATTTTATTCTATTCCTCGAATAGTACGTGACTATCTCGATCTTTCTATATTTATAGGATGATAGACAAATATTACCCTCTGTTATTAGAGACTTGGAAGGAAAAACAATTCTCCTAAAGCTATGGATTTCATATGATAATATCAAGTGTAGAGGCAATAACGACATTGTTACTAGATTTTGTGATGATGATGTTACAGTATCGAAGTTTAATTCCATGGATTTTGGGGATTATATTTAGATCTTTTGTATTGACAATGACAACCTATAATAATGAATATCATCTGATTTTTAGGTAGGTATACCATTTGTTCTAATTTACTACTGTTTATTTTTAAAATACTTATCCCGCGCATGGCGCGGGTACCGCCCTAGTTATGGTACTGTAAGGAGTTTTCATTTCATCCGGTCATCTTGACTCACCAGACCAGGTACTGTAAGAAGTTTTCATTATCGTCTTTCCTATGGGTGGCGTAGCTTACTCAGTGCCAAACCTCTGCTAGACAAAGGAATGAGACGCACTATAGGAACGGGAGCGCAATCATGGTTCTGGACAGATCGATGGATCCCGGATGAGCATCCACGGAGAGTGCGAGGCCTCGTCCCGAATCCTAATAGATACGAAAGGATATCGGACTTTATTGGCCCCAGGTCAGGGAAATGGAGGATGGATAGGCTTCGGGCTTGTGTCCATCCAGAGGATATTGAACTAATTGTGGCAATACGCCCTTCTATACGCGGAGCCAAGGATGGTTTTTGCTGACACTTTACAAAATCTTGTATGTATACCGTGCGGTCCGGGTATGAAGTCGCCCGAAAACAGTTGGCTGTTGATTTGGTGTACGCCCAACAACTACCCTCGCTTAATCCCCTAAAGGAGAAGGTATGGAAGCAGAAAACATCTAATAAGATCTGTCATTTCCTCTGGCAAGCGCTATCTGGGGCAGTAGCGGTTAACGACCGGCTTGCGTCTCGACATATACAGCAAGAGAGGCAATGCCCCCGCTGTGACCACAGTGAGGAGACGATTAATCATGTCTTGTTCACCTGTCCGTCGGCTAGACAAGTCTGGGCCCTGTCAAATATCCCCAACCCTCCAACAGTCTTTCATATGGACAGTCTTTGGGGAAACATGGATTATTTGTTCTCACGGATTCCAAACCGGGAAGATCTATGGGATCATGCTCAATGCTTCCCATGGATAATTTGGTATCTCTAGAAGGCTAGAAACGACAAAGTTTTTACCAATGTCGATAGATCACCACAAGCAATCGTTGAATTGGCTAGGAAGGAAGCTCGGGATTGGTTTTTAGCTAACAGTTCAGTGGAGACTCCCTTACAAGCACAAGGACTTTTACTCACGGAGGAAGAAGTACAGCCGGTGTTCCGGTGTTTCATAGACGGTTCGTGGAAGGATGGGGAGGATATAAGTGGAGCGGGATGGATTTTGCAGCTACAGGACGGGTCCACAGTCTATTGGGAACTCGGGGTATGCGGCGTGTCTTTTCACCGTTACATGCAGAGCTTTATAGCCTCCTATGGGCTCTGTCGAGTCTCAGCAAATATGGACGGTATTGTTTCTCACCGATTCCCAAGAATTAGTAAGTATGGTAGCAGACCCAGATAACTGGCCCAACTTCCAATCCGAACTGGCTGAACTTCAGGAGTTACGTAATGTTTTCCCAGATTTTACTCTCATGTATTGTCCCAAGGGGAAGAATGAAAAAGCAGACTTCCTCGCGAAGAATGCTCGTCTCCGAAACTCGATCTTTTCGTACATCAGCACTTCTATCCCGCATTGGTTCACTGATACCTCTGTATTTTTGTAATCTCGTTGGATAAGTGCGGCGAAAAAAAAAAAAAAAAAAAAACTCACCAGACCACTTTTTGGGTCGACAAAAAGCGTTTGTATTCTGAACCTAGCGAAATTACTATATTCCGGTCCGACCGGTCTAACCAAGCGTACACACAAACTCACCATCAACCGACGACTCATCCGGTTAGGGTTCTACCTGAGATTCCCAGACATTGAGATTTGTATTCTTCTGGATAGATCTGCAAACATTACAATGTGTTTGACAAAATTCCTCTGAGAGCTCATTTGAACTTCTTTGAATTCCTACGATGAAACTCAGAAGATTCCTCGGTTCTATTTCGAATCTCGCAACAGAAAAGCTCTCTTCATCTTCATCGTCTTGTTTTTCCCGTTGCCCATCTAGACAAATTTTCACAGCGCGGTCATCTTCTTCGCAACGAAATGGCGGGATTAATCTCTCAGAAGCGTTACCTGGAACTCACATCAAATGGGCATCGCTTGGTTCAGTCAGAAATTCGCAATTCGCAACTGGGTTCACACCGTTAAAGCCTAAACCTTTAGATTCCATCATGGATTTAGAAAGAGCTAAGAGTAAATCCCCAGAGGAACTCACTTCGGCCTGGGACGATGTAATATCAATAACCCTCTTGAAATTTCTCAAATGTCTTTCAATTGCTTTTAACGACATTCTTTGTTTTTCATTTGTCAGTATCATTTGGGACGAGGTCATATTGGGATAACCATGAATGCTAAGCTTTATCGATTGTTGGAGCAACGAGCAAACGAGTGGTAATCATACTATCATTAGCCTTGTTCTTGTTCTTGCTCTTTTCTTGGTCTTGATTGTTCAATTGCAGCCGATACTTTGTCATTCCATTGTGGAGAGGAAATGGTTACATTACTATGTTTGCTCAAGGTTCTTACTCTAATCTTTCATCATCTATTGTCAAATTTATGTGAAATCGTTACATAACAATGCTTGCTCAAGGTTTGTGGTAGCTTTATCAGGGAGTTAAGAATCATATTAGTGAGATTAGCAATGGAAACTCTTTAACTGGTGCTAATTAGCCAGGACTTATAATGAGCAAATAGATGTAGGATTGAATCTTTGAACTTGATTACATTTATGTGAACTTGTTAAATTTGTTGTTCCTTGGCTTATGATCCTAATAAATGGTTAAATCTTTTTTATTGTGGTGGCAGTTGAAGCGCCTCACATGCTTTTCACTGGTCTAGAAGACTACAAAGCAAGAGGAACTCAAGCAGCTCCTTACCTGACTAGTACTTTCTACACTGAGCTTTCGGAAACAAAGGACTTGGTGCTTATCCGAGGCGATGTTGTGTTCACTAGCAAACTTACTGACGAAGAGGCGAAATGGATCATGGAGACAGCTCAGTCGTTTTACTTGAACGACTCTCGGTACAAGCTGCTTGAGCGGTTCAATAAGAATACTCATGACTTTGAGTTCAAGGATGTGTTACAAGCTTTGGATATGCCAATTCTGTGATTTCCTAAATCAGGAAGAAGAAACTTCTTTGATTTTGAGTTCTTGAGAATTGCTTTTGTATGGTAATAAGATTCTTGACCAAACTAGTTTTGGTTAGTTACTTCTCTATAGTCTTTACTGATTTTGTGAGAGATTTGGCTCTTACATAAACAATTTTGAAACTTGAATAAAGGAGTCATTTATTCATTTCCATAAACATGAGGGGTGAATTTGAAAGAAACAAAAAGGTTGGGGTGGTGTTTGTGAAGCGTCACATATATGGAAACGACATCGTTTAATAAGATTAGCAAAGGCCATTAAAAGCTCTTGCCCTCGCTCTTCTCCTTGAAGCAAGCTAAGGAAAGGTCACAGAGACAAAAGCTCTTTCTACACTCTTCCAAACTAACCATGTACGGTCTCTTCTTCTTCATCTTTCTCCCGCCTTTTCCTATTTTGTATACAGAGACGCGATTTCGTTTGTTTATCTAGCTTCTATTTCCCTCAAATCAAACTATAGATATATACTCATCTGCTTCGGTTTTTGCTTCGCTCTCAGCTTCTTCAGTAATGTCGGAACAACAGTCCGATGAAAACCAGCGAATCGAGAAGCTCTACGAGTTCAGCGAACGCTTGAATGCTTCTAAAGAAAAGTCTCAGGTTCGGTTCAATTTCTCAACTAGGGTTTCAAATCTCGACCATTCCAATTGTTCAACTAGGGTTCAGATTTTGCAATTTTTGATTACTTTGACCTAATTTCAGAATGTTGAGGATTATGAGGGGATTATCAAAATGTCAAAGACGAGTATGAAGGCAAAGCAGCTTGCGTCACAGTTGATTCCACGTTACTTCAAGTTCTTCCCTACTTTGTCCACGGATGCTTTCAATGCTCATATGGACTGTATTGATGATGGAGATCTCGGGGTCTGTAACCTTGACTTCTTACTGGATTTACACTTAGTTCTTTGCTCTGAGTTAAGGATGTGTTTAATATTTGTGTGTAGGTACGAGTTCAAGCTATTCGTGGGCTACCGTTGTTCTGTAAGGATACACCAGAGATTATATCTAAGATTGTTGATGTTCTTGCGCAACTTCTTAATACTGGTAACTCTTGACATTTTGGTTGTTATTTGCTACAACTTTGTATTGCTTTTTGTGTTTTCTTTGTTGTCTGACTTAGAGGTAATATGATCTTAAGAGGAACCTGTGGAGCGTGATGCTGTGCATAAGGCTTTGATGTCATTGTTGCGGCAGGATCCTAAAGGTAGTCTAATTTCTTTAACAGCTGTTCTCTATGAAGGTTCTGGTTCTTCTTTCAATGATATGGTAGCTAGTTGGTTACTAGTCAGTGTACTTGGTTGAACAAGCATAGGTTTAAGTGAGTAAATTACTTGCTATGGGGTGTAGTGTGCTCTACTATCTTAGATATACAAAATGATTTCGCTATTGACTCATGGTATCTGCAATTCCTTAGTGTTTTCATATCTTTCTCTAATTATTACCCTCATTTGCTACAGCATCTTCGACTGCGTTGTTTACGCATGCTGGGGTTACTCCAACTACTGATGATCAAATTCGTGAAAAGGTCTTGCACTTCATTAGAGATAAGGTCAGAATCTTTCTCTGTCTTTTTGCATTTTTCAAGGTTCTCGGAACAGCGTTCTGGGACTTACTCTTTTGATGTTCATATCTTATTTTTTCCCACCAAGTTAGACCTATTGGAATTTTTCTCTTGTAAATATACTCGCATTGTGTAATTATTGCTGTATCTTGGTTCAATTTCTGAGAGAAGGTACAAAATACTCCGCTCAATCAACTATAGAGGGTACTGGTGCTGATAGCTAGTCCATATTTAGTCAAGTCTCCACAGATTTGGCATTGTTTATAATCGAAAGAGGGTTCAATAAGATTAACAAAGGAAGTCATATGAAAAATGTGATAATGCTGTAGACATATATAACCAAAAATCATTTATAGAAAGTCAAAGGGTTCAGGTTGCTATGATGGGATTGGTAATATGAGAAATGACTATCCTTGGAGAGGTTTGGAATAGCTTTGCTTTTATTCATTGTATATTTTTTCTTTGTTGATTCATATGTAGGTGTTTCCTCTTAAAGGGGAACTCTTAAAGCCTCAAGAGGAACTGGAAAGGCATATAACAGATTTGATTAAACAGGTAAGGCCGATCTTTGTGTAGTATTCTTTTTATTTCTTCCATCTGCCTTCTTCTTCTTTGCCTTTTAATTTGACTTTATTTGGATTTTCCCAGAGCCTAGAAGATGTTACTGGAGGAGAATTTAAAATGTTTATGGATTTCCTGACAAGTTTGAGTATATTTGGAGGGAAAGCTCCTCAAGAAAGAATGCAAGAACTTGTGGAAATTATCGAAGGACAGGCGGATTTGAATGCACTATTTGATGTAAGTTTGTTGTATGTCATCATACAATTTGATCTTAGTTTGTTGTGTTACATTTTCCTGAACGCTAATATCTTGATTACATTTAATGATAATACTACTTATTCTGCTGTGTATTGATGATTTTCTTTCTTCTCGTCAGCTGTATCGCTAATTTAGTTGCATAACCAATATTCCCTACGTAAAAGATTTATCAGTTTGACATGTTCTGTGGCAGTAGATTATGTTCGTCCGTGTACAAATTTCATCGTCTTGTCTGCATTGTCTCTCTTGAGTGATGCTATTTTTCCCTTAACCAGTATCTTGTCCAGTCTTGGAGTGAACGCAAGGAATTGCCTAAAATTTTCATGATGATAGTATGAACCTAGATTATGTAATTATACGGAACTTGATTGTGTCTGCTTTGTTTACCACAAGAACTCTCAATCTCCGATTTTTCTGTATCCCATATGGTTAGTATAATGGTTGCAAGTATGAGGTTGCGGTAGCTAAATTTAGATGAGATTATCCTTGTGCTGTGTATTACTTCTGATTGCAAATGTTGTTTTCCCAGGTAGCAGATACTGACCATATTGACAGATTGATATCATGCCTGCAATTGGCTCTTCCCTTTTTTGCGGTATGAATTCGAAATTCAAAATTAGTGTTTCTAGTAGCTGGATAGAGTCCTTACTATGAATTTTTCTGGCTATCTTGCTAACTTCTCCCTCTTTGATCAGCGAGGTGCTCCAAGTACCAGGTTTCTGACCTATTTGAACAAACATATCATCCCTGTTTTTGACAAGGTATGTGTTTTGGTGTATATATGTATCAGCACATGATCTCTGTGTGCTCTTTTAAGCATGTAAAACCCTAAAAACTTGTAGCTTTATTTCATCCACATGTGTAGGTCTTTATCCTTGTTTCTGTTTACATGTAAATATCCGTTATCACTCCATAAGAGGTGCTTCCTTGGCAGTAATATAATATATATCAAATTCCTTACTTTTAACCAGCTCCCAGAAGAGAGAAAGCTTGATTTGCTCAAAGCTCTTGCTGATATATCTCCATACACAACTGCTCAGGAGGCAAGGCAGATGCTTCCTTCAATTGTTCAGCTTTTGAAGGTACCTCTTTAAAGTGCCATCAGTCATTTGGCCATATATTTCAGTATGTCATGATTCCTTTGATAAATAGTTTGTGGACATTATTACTTATATTTACAATTTCACAATTGTAAATCCTATTGCAGCCACATACTTTTGAATGTAAATGCTTTTCCTGCGGTACTAAAGTTTTATAGTTGTCTGATGAAGATTATTACACTCTTTGTTCTTAGAAATACATGCCTGCTAGGAAGACTGGAGAGGAAATGAACTTCACATACGTGGAGTGCTTGTTGTACGCATTTCATCACCTGGCCCATAAGGTTGCCAACGATCTTATTTGTGATATATTCCGTTCTCATATATTTCTTCCTTGTTTTGCTCATTTGATTATGTTTAACATATACAGGTCCCAAATGCAACAAATAGCTTGTGCGGATATAAGATTGTGACCGGCCAGCCATCAGACAGACTAGGGGAGGACTTCTCAGAGCTGAACAAGGACTTCATTGAGAGGTATTGTTTATTCATTGATCCAGATTTGTGCGACTTGAAGATACGGTTGTTTAAAAAATTGACATACTTGATTGTTGGTAGAATCTTATTTTTGGGGAGAAAATTGTTGTGGTAGCTACACCAGATAAATAAAAGTATCTAAGCATAATATGGGATTGACAGTTTAATGTAAAAGAACTTTGGTAATCTAGATTAAGAAGAGGTAGAGGTATTTTTTACGATATCATAAAGATTTTGTTTTTGTGATTTGCCAAACTTTGGTGCAGATTGACCACTGTTGAGGATCTAACCAAGGCAACAATGAAGAAATTAACTCAGGGAATGACTGAGCACAACAAAGCCATGTCAGCCGCTAAGACGGATGAAGAGAAGGCGAGCGTTGTGAGTCCATTAACCTGTAACTCCCTTATTGTTTTCCCGATGCTATTTGCTTTTAGGGCTAATGCACCATTGTCATTTTCTTTTTCAGAAAACAAAGAAGCAGAATACTACAACTGGACTTAGGACCTGTAATAACATATTGGCGATGACAAAGGTGAGGAGCCCAACATCTTTTCTATGTTGTTGTTTACTGTATGTTGGTGATATAAATTAAGCTTGGGGAAATTTTTGAAATGAAACAGCCATTGCATGCAAAAGTACCTTCTTTTATCGGAGATACAAATATCAACCTTTCTTGGAAAGAAGCCACAAAGCCGTCAGCCTCAACAACAACAACAATCGGGTATGTTGCAAAGTTTACTCAATCCGCCAACTTTATCTCGTCTTAGATATGTTTTTCTGTGTCGTAATCTGTTGTGTTGCCTTGGCAATAATACCACAGAGTAAAGCGACCTGCGAATAGCAACAATGGAAGTGGCAACAATGTAGCAGCAAAGAAGGGACGTGGTTCAAGCCAGCTTGTGAACAAGGCCTTTGAGGGAATATCATCGTACGGTGTTGGTAGAGGTGGAAACCGAAGCTGGGGAAGACGTGGAGGTGGTCGAGGAAGAGGACAAGGTAGAGGTAGAGGTAGAGGTAACTGGTAATAGTATGTTTCAGTGAGAGGTTTCCATGACTGTATTTCTGCTCTTTTCCTTCTTTGTATTGTCTTTGCTCAGTTCAGAGTTTTGGTTTGGTAGAGTTGGGGATTTCTCATTTCGTGGCAAATCGTAAGTGATTTTTTTTTTCTTATTATGGAGAATTTTTAATTAGAATCTCTTTTATTATAGTTTTCATTACAAACCAAAATCCGATAGCTAATGATCTTTAATTATTTAGTCTTCAGTCCTCAGCTACAAAATAAAACACAGTAGTCTGTATTACCTCCGTGGCACGTTTTGCTCCATCTCTAGCTTCTGATCTATGGACTTAGGTGCCTTTGGGGTCTCCTGACCGTAAGAAGACTATTTATTGTCCAAAAGATACATTTGATATACTAGAAAAGAACATTTTCCAAGTAGAACATTTTCCAAGTAGAACGTTTTCCAAATGGAAAACCTGAATTATTGGCTAAACGCTTTATCAAAAGTCATTAGAAATGTCTATTTAATATGCCCTACCAACAGCACTAATAATTGTATAACGTTTTAAAGATGCCTCTCAGTCTTCATCGTAGAACAATTAATCTTGTAGTGTCTTTGTTTATTCTATACATATAGAGGATTATCATCCGACCAGATTCCCTACTAAACTTCAGAGTTTAATTCCATGGCAAGTCTTACTCTCTTCTTCTCATTTCTCTCTTTAGCTCTATTCATTTCTAGTGTGAGCTCTCGTGGCCTGAGCCATGCCCCTCTGAATACCTCGATCTTGATCTCTGATGGCTTCCATGGTGCATCAGACTACGAGTTTCTCACTCTCAGTCCTCCAAAGAACTTGTCAGGGACCGCGTGTGTTCATGTCTACGGTTTTCTTCCATGTTCGGACAATGTTAGAGGATATGTTTTCCAAGTTTTCTCTTTTGGATGTCTCTTGATCATCGGTGACTATTTCTTGTCTGAAGGAAGGTCTAAGCTCTTTGTAATCTTTGAGGTCGGGTTCTATGGCGGTATTGTCTTCCCTCTCCTTACAATGTTCCCAAGAATTGCCCTTATGCTCTGTAAGGATCATCTTTCTTTGCCTCACTCACAACTAAGAAACCATGTGAAAACATACATATGTTCGACTCTAAAACGTTTGTTTTCTTCCTTTTTTCGGGACTCTGATATGCAGCGACTGGACTATCATTGAGCAGCGATGTCGCTAACTCTTTCATAGGTGAAAACGTTGCAATTACTGTGGGGTACACTGTGTTTGCTCTCACAATTCAATGGGGAGCTTGTGTTGTGTTTAGCATGACTGGTCCGAGTTTTGATCAGTCAGTAAGAAGACCAACCACTGTAAGATTTTCTTATTGTCTCTTTACTTCGCGTCTGGAATAATTATTGAAGTCAACAAATCTCTTATGAGTTTAATGCATTACTAAGCTATCAAAGAATATTCATCGAAAACAGGATGCAAGGAGCCAAAAGATAGTGAAGAGCCTTGTTGGTAAGCTCAGTTTCTTGCAGAGTACTACAGATTCCTTTTCTTTCTATTTGAGCATTTTCTAGTATGAAGATTTTGTGGTTTATCTCTGCAGAAGCAAGCGTAGAGGCGGATCCTAAGAACAAGAAATCTGCGGGGATTATGCTCTTGAGTCTGGCTCCCTTTCTCTTGGTGACACTTTCGGTGATATTTGAATCACATTCGTTGAGTCACAATATCATTGTGTTGATCACACTGATAATCTCTTCATCTTCAACCGTTGTTTACTTTCTTTACTCGGTATGAGACCTTTGGAAACAAAAGTAAACCTTTTTTTTTCCGCTTTGTTGTCTCATCGATGAATGTTTTTGTTTGTGTTGAAATTCGCAGTATTTTGATACGTCTAACCAAGAGAAGAGCCTAGATCAAGCGAGGTTTGAGCTCATGTCAGAAGTTCATAAACACTTGCAGAGGTTTTCACCCAAAAACCTTGTAAAAGATGGAGAGCTAAACAAAGAGAGCTTGAAAAGGTTGTTTTAGTTGTTTCTCTCTATATTTTTTAAGCAAAGATTGCTATATTTTAGCTTTCTTACATATTTAATCATTGCTTAAATCGATAGATTGTTTGAGAAAACTGATACAAACAATGATGGGAAGATACAAATATCTGAGCTGAAGGACTTAACCATAGAGTTTTGGAACTTTGGGAGAATGAAATGTGACATCAATGAGCTTGCTAAAGATTTTCTTGAGGATTTCGATGGAGACAAAGATGGTGAACTAGAAGAGAAAGAATTTGAGGAAGGGATCGCGAGATTGCTCAAACAATACAAATTCAGCTTTGATAACCAAGAAGATCAAAGAGAGAGTCAAAATGTAAGTACTGCACATTTAGTAATTCTGATAAAACTATCCCAACAAATGCTAGAAGTTTTTTTTTCATTTTAAATATAGGAGTTTTTCGTAACCAGTACCCTTTGTCTGTTTCTAACATTTTGACAAATACTAAGTTAAATTGCATGGGATTTCAAATTGATAATGGCTGGTTGGTTCATATCTTATTTATCACTCTATGTTCTACCTCTCTTCTATGATAACATATACCTCTAGTTTCAAAATGGCATTTGTTAAAAAAATAATGATGTGTTGCAGGAGGAGGGAGTTCTAAAGATGGAAATACCAAAGCGAACACTTGTTACTAAACTGCTCTCAGTGAAAACGTTAGGAGCTGCGATTGAAGTCATCGTAGGGATCTTGATTGTCCTCTTTCTAGCAAAGCCATTTATGTTGAATATAGAACTCTTATCTATCTCTGCTGGAATTCCCTCTTTCTACATCGTGTTCACGATGATCCCTTTAGGTAGAAACTTAAAGAACACTCTATCTACACGGTTCTGTCGTGGCAAAGACAAGAAAAGAATCTCATCCAATACCTTCTCCGAGGTTAGTTTATTTTAATATCACCATGCATTGTTCGGATAGCCTTTACACGATATATGACCTAGCTAGGCGAGACGGTATCAAATTTTAAAGGCATTTTTATTGGTTTCCACAGATCTACAAAGATGTTACAATGAACAACCTCATGGGAATATCGATCATATTGGCAATTGTTTACATGAGAGGCTTAACTTGGAGTTACTCGATGGAAACTCTTATTCTCGTGATCATTGGCCTCATAATAGGCTTACCGGTCTATATGAGATCAACTTACCCGTTCTGGATCTCTGTATTGGCCTTTGCTATGTACTTCTTCTCTCTTCTCCTTATCTATCTCCGGTTTTATTATCTAGAGAACTAAGTTTATACCTTTAGGTGAGAGTGAGAGTGATAAGCTTTCACAAGAGCATTTCCTCTGTATTTCAATCTTCCGTTTGGCTGTGAGATCGTTTTTCAAGTACCAGATACTCTGGTCAATATTTGAACATTTCTTAGTACTTGATAAAGTAATGTTATCAGAAATGTATTAGATACTACTTTGCAGCTAGTTAAGGAACCAAACTCAGAAAAGTTTGGACAAAATTCAGAAGAAATATTTTCAAAAAAAAAAAAAAAATTAATAAGAAATCAGGCAAAATATCGTTTTTTTCTTCCCTCAAATTAATAAAACACAAAAGTTTTTCTTCATTTTGATAAATTGGAAAATACAAATTCAAAAAATGACATTCTAGTTAAGAAAATTACTCTTATTTTTAGTTGGGGCAACGTGACTTGGCTTGTATACTTGTATTGCATGGAGGTCAGTAGAAAGTTTTAACTGGTGTCAATAGTATTAATTTGTCAGAAATCATTACGGACAATAAAATATTATTGGGTCACTTGATCATGACCCCTCTCCGTCTCTCACGCACCCGCCCATGCTTCTGATCCTACAAAGCCTCCAAACATTTTTTTATTTTGACCCATGCAAACATTTATCATATATGTAACTTGTTCTGCCATGCAGCAGTACTTTTTTAATTTTATTTTTTAACGTGATCCGGCAGCAGTATCGTAGTATCTTTTATAGAATTGAGAATTTAAATATAATCTAATAACAACTTGCACTCTAAGCTTGCATAAGTCCAATAATATAGAACCTGAATGAAGTAATAGTATTTAAATTTAGACTCGATGGGGTCAAAATAATTCAGCTCCGGATACCAAAGTTTCGATGAATAAGTTACATTTCCCAACACAAATTATAAAATAAGTAGAGCAGAGAGCATTAACCAGCTAATCCTCGTGTATAACAACTGTTCAAGATCTACGTAGATCTTAATTTTCTATCTAAAAATAACGCATCAGTTTTACATACTTGAAAAAAGTCAATAATGTAAAAATTCCAAATTTTCTCACTGCAATTTGAATAATAGTCACCGTAGTTATTTATAATGATAAGAATACTCATCGTTTCTCAAGCTTGCATAATAATTCGACCTTCGCTTCCGGAATCTGTAGATTATTGAAAAACTGTCAGAAAATTCCAATAAATATTTAAATAAAGACTACTGTGTTTGCTTTAACCTAATGTTGGAAATAACAAATCAATGTTTTTGATGGAAATCCTGTAACCAAGAAAAGAAAAAGATGGGATAGAGAATATTAACGAATTAAGAACACATAGCTCCTTGGATGCTTTCTAGTTGAATCGTGAAGATGATTATGCGTAAACAAACTTCAAGTCACGTGCTCTTGGCATCTGATACACGGAAACGATGAACCCACGTGCATGGAGAAATGTGACATTTTTAACTCTAAATACTAGTATTTATCTTCTTAATCAATGTTGTTTAGTTTTGTTCACAAATTAGTAGATGATGTTCACGTAATTTTACAAAATATAATAAAATGCTACTGATATTAAAAGTATAAGTATTAATAGTAAAATAATGTTGTTTCCGTATTTAAAAACGTTGGATGCAAATGGTTGTCAGTATATAAATGATTTTGAGCAGAAAACTACTTTTTTCCTCCATTATTGTGGGTTCCATTAAAATTTTAGAAAGTAAAATATATTTGCAAATGGTGCAATTTTGGCTGAATTCAAAGGAATAGCTAAGTCCACCAAATGTTGTTCAAAAAAAAAAAGTTGTTCAAGAAAAAAGAAAAGCTATCCACCAAACTTTGTTCCTCTAAAAAGAAATCTATTTGCACCCGTTGTGTGTATATATGTATTAACTATTAGAGATTAATTCTTGATGTATAGATTAGACCAATTTTGTCTCGGTTTAATATATCGGTTTACTATTTTTGTTGTGTATATAAACACTGGAATGAATGCTTTATTCCGTTAAGGAGATCATTAATGAAAATCAGTTTTAACAAACAAGAAAGAGAGTATGAGGGTTTTCTCTAATATGGTATCAGTGACTTTTCTTCTTAAATCTCTGATTCTCGCTTCGATTTTCGTTATTCTTCCTTGATTTTCCTGTGTTTTCTTATTTTTTTTCGTTGAATCGCGTCTCGATTTCACCTTTTTTTACCTCACAAGCTCTCATATATGTTATGTGTATCTTCGTTTTTGGTTCGTTGTTGATTTTTGAGCTCCGATCTAACGAATGGCGAAACACGGTAGAAAACTGCGTAACAATCGATCCTCTCTCTCAGATGATGAAGGATCTAATCATCGCACTCAGCTTGGATCTTCCGCACAAGTTGATGTTGTGCTTGAGACTCCGATTCCTTCCCGATCGGTTAATCGAGGTACATCTGGACTGAACTCTGTAGGAATTGAGGCTTATGATAACACTCATAGCCCATATTTTCTCCATTCAGCCGATCATCCTGGATTATCCATTGTTGCTCATGTGTTAGATGGATCGAACTATAATATCTGGTATATTGCGATGAAGATGAGTTTGGATGTGAAAAATAAACTGAGTTTTGTTGATGGATCGCTTCCTAGACCTGATGAGAATAATAGTTTGTTTAAAATTTGGAGTAGATGCAATTCCATGGTGAAAGCGTGGTTGTTGAATGTTGTGAGTTAGGATATCTACGATAGTATCCTAAACTATGATGATGCTGATGAGATGTGGAATGACCTGTTTCTTCGTTTTCGTGTGAGTAATTTGCCTCGCAAATATCAGCTTGAGCAATCTATTGCTACTCTTAAACAAGGATCTCTTGATCTCTTTACTTATTACACCAAGAAGAAGACGCTTTGGGAGCAGCTTGCTAACACCAAACCTAATTATGCTAAGAAGTGTAATTGTGATCAAGTCAAAGAACTCCTTGATGAAGCTGAAACCAGACTAATCATTCAGTTTCTTATGGGACTCAATGATAACTTTGCTGGGATTCGTGGTCAGATTCTCAACATGAAGCCAAGACTAGGATTAACAGAGATTTACAACATGTTGGACCAGGATGAGAGTCAGAGACTTGTGGGTGCTGCACCTAACGGTTACTATGCTCCAGCTGCTTTTCAGATTCAGAGTTCTTCTCCTGTTGATTCTTCTCAGTATGTTCTTCCTCCTGATCAGCATCATGCTCTCTTGGCTCATGGAGGTTTTCATAAGCCAAAATGTTCTCATTGCTTTTAAACGGGTCACACTGTTGATAAATGCTATCGAGTTCATGGTTATCCTCCTGGTCATCCAATGAGATTGAAGAAACAACCACAGTCAGGTATTCCTTCTGCTATTACTGCTGCTGTGCATTTTGGTCCTCCTACTGCTGCTGCTGGAGAATACATTATTACTCAGCCTGACAAGGTAGTTCATACTGCGGACTCAATGTCCAATGACCAGATCCAGTCTATGATTTCGTACCTTAGTCTTCAACTTCAGCCTCAGAGGGTCACACCTGCACCTGAGATTTCTTTTGCTTCTGCTTCAACTTCTGTACCTGCGGCTACAATGGTTAAGGGTACTTTCCTGAATCTCTATAAAACATCTTATTATGATATGCTTGTTTCCTCTGTATCTACAGAACCCACAATGTCACTTAGAGCTTAGATTATAGACTCAGGAGCAACCCATCATGTTAGTCACAATAGGAGCCTTTTTAGTCAATATAAGGCATTAGATAGAACCTATGTTACTCTTCCTAATGGTTATGTGGTGACTATTTTGGGCATAGAATGCATTCAACTTACTGATTCTATCTCTCTCCATGATGTTTTGTATATTTCTGAATTTAAATTTAACTTGCTCAGTGTTAGTGTTCTTACTAGAACTTTAAACTCTGAAATTAGATTCACTTCTACTGCTTGTTTTATCCAGGAAACTACAAAGGATTTGATGATTGGTCAAGGTAGTCAAGTTGGAAATCTCTTAGTTTTAAATTTTGAAGCTACTTCTAATACTATACCTTTACCAGGTACTTCTCTTTTTAGTTCCAATGATGTTGTTGATTCTACTGTTTGGCATAAGAGATTAGACCATCCTGCTTATACTAAGATAGATCATCTTGCTGATGTACTTAAATTTTCCAAGTTAAAAGTTAATAAAATGGCTCGTTATGTTTGTCACATTTGTCATCTTTCCAAACAAAAACATTTACCTTTTCAGTCTCATAATCTTATGCGTTCTAAACCTTTTGAGTTGGTTCACATAGACACTTGGGGTCCTTTTTCTAATGAAACTGTTGATGGTCATAAATATTTCTTGACAATTGTTGATGAATTTAGCCGTGCAACTTGGATTTATTTACTTAAGCAGAAATCTGATGTTTTGGATGTGCTTCCTGGTTTTCTTAACATGGTTGAAACTCAATATCACACTAAAGTTGAATCAATTAGATCAGATAATGCACCTGAACTGAACTTTACTGAATTATATGCTTTAAAAGGTATTGTTGCATTTCATTGTTGTCCTGAAACACCTGAACAGAACTCTGTGGTGGAGAGAAAGCATTAGCATATTTTGAATGTTGCTAGAGCCCTTGTTTTTCAGTCTCAAGTTCCTTTAGAGTTTTGGGGGGATTGCATTTTAACTGCAATTTTTCTTATTAATAGATTACCTTCGGTTTTGTTAGATAACAAGACACCTTTTGAGAAGTTAACAAATAAGCCTCCTGATTATCAATCTTTGAAAACCTTTGGATGTTTGTGCTATAGTTCCACTCTTACTCAGTCTAGGCGTAAGTTTGATCCTAGAGCCAAAGCTTGTGTTTTCTTAGGCTATCCCTTAGGCTATAAAGGTTATAAGCTATTAGATGTGGAGACGTTCTCGATTTCTATTTCAAGGCATGCTATTTTTCATGAGGATATTTTTCCTTTCATATCATCTACTATCCCAGATGATATGAAAGCCCTCTTTCCTCTATTACAGTTTCATGCTCCTTGTGATGTTCCTTTGCTTCCTGTGCAAGCATCATCTGATACACATCAACCTTTAGATGTGTTATCCTCTAAGATTTCTGTTCCTTTTGAACCTAAATCTCGCAGACAATCCAAACTCCCTTCTCATCTGCAGGACTTTTCATTGTTATAATAACACTACTAGTACACCTAAAATAACTACTCCTATACCACAAAAATATTTTGAGGCAAAAGAATTCAAAGTGTGCTGTGATGCAATGGGTGTGGAATTGGATGCTTTTGCTCGGACAAAGACTTGGAGTGTTTGTTTGTTACGAGAAGGAAAGGTGGTTATTGGTTGCAAGTGGGTATATATTTTGAAGTTTCTTGCAGATGGAAGTATTGAAAGACACAAGGCTCATCTTGTGGCCAAAGGGTATACTCAACAAGAGGGAGTTGATTTCATTGACACATTCTCTCCTGTTGCTAAGATGGTCATTGGGAAGTTATTGTTGTCTCTTGCACCAAAGATGAAGTGGTCTCTGACACAATTGAATGTCTCCAATGCATTTCTTAACGGTGATTTAGAAGAAGAGATTTTTATGAAGCTTCCACCTGGTTACTCTGATCTCACAGGTGTATCTTACCCTCCTAATGTTGTTTGCCGTCTCTATAAATCCATATATGGTCTTAAGCAAGCATCTAGACAGTGGTACATAAAGCTCTCTACAATTCTCTCTGGTTTGGGTTTTCATCGTTGCAATGGGGATCATATTATGTTTGTCAAGGCTATTAACAATTCTTTCTTGGTTATGTTGGTCTATGTAGATGATATCCTCATTGCTAGTACCAATGATGATGCGGTTAGGGAGTTGATTTTACACTTGGAGGCTCATTTTAAGCTCCGAGTTTTAGGAGTTCCCAAAAAAATTCTTGGACTGGAGATAGCAAGGTCTGATGAGGGTCTCTCTTTGTGTCAAAGGAATTATGTGGTTGATCTTTTGGATGCTACTGGTTTCTATGTCTGCAAACCTTCTTCCATCCCTATGGAACCTAAGTAGAAGTTACCAAAAGATGAAGGTTCTTTGTTGTCTGATCCTAAACAGTACAGAAGACTGCTGGGGAAGCTGCAGTATTTGACTATGACTCGTCCAAACATTTGTTTTTCTGTGTTTAAATTAGCTCAGTACTCCTCTGCTCCTCGTGAACCTCATCTTTAGGCTGCTCACAAAGTTCTTCGTTACCTAAAAAGAACAATTGGTCTTGGTCTCTTCTATGCAGCTGATAATAACTTTGATCTTAGAGGTTTTTCTGATTCTGATTGGGCAGGATGCAAAAATTCTAGACAATTTGTGACCGGCTTTGCTATGTTCCTTGGTGATTCTCTGATTTCATGGAGATCTAAGAAGCAAGGAATTGTCTCATTGAGTACTACGGAAGCCGAATATCGTGCTATGAGTATGGCGTCTAAAGAATTGGTATGGCTTTCTGGTTTACTTGGCAAGTTGCAGATTGTTTTTCATCCACCGGCTCAGTGATACTGTGACAATACTTCTGCAATGCACATTGCAAGTAACCACATATTTCATGAGCGGACCAAACATGTGGAATTAGACTGTCACAAGATTAGAGAGTTTATTGATCGGGGTTTGATCAAGACTATGTTTGTTCGGAGTGAACAACAACTTGCTGATGTTCTCATCAAAGCCCTTTATCTATCACCATTTCGGGAAAACATTAGCAAGATGGATTTGATTAACATTTACTCACCTCCATCTTGAGGGACGCTATTAGAGATTAATTCTTGATGTATAAATTAGACCAATTTTATCTCGGTTTAGTATACTGGTTTACTATTCTTGTTGTGTATATAAACACTGTAGTGAATGCTTTATTCCTTTAAGGAGATCATTAATGGAAATCAGTTTTAAACAAACAAGAAAGAGAGTATGATGATTTTCTCTAATATTAACTATTAAAATGTGGTTGTACATCTCAAGTATATAAGAAACGAAACTCTAGCAAGAACAGTTGCCAGTTCTGAAATTGATCTTATTGTTCTCTTCTCTTCTATTCAACATCAGTCACTTAAGAAGACAAACACAAAAACCTTAGTACAAAACTCATTAAGTTTCTAGTTATCTTACGTTTTAACATAAAGCAGCACATATGCAAACATTCTCATTTATAAGGAGACCCACGAATCCAAATCTCTTCTTCTTCTTTCTCTCTTTAGTTCTGATCATCTCTTGTGTGAGCTCTCGTGTCCTGAGTCCTGTCCCTCCGGATAACTCGACCTTAATCTCTGATGGCGTCAATGACGCCTCGGATTACAAGTTTGTCACTCTTGATCCTCCAAAGAACGTCTCCAAGGCAGCTTGCGAGCATGTCTATGGGTTTCTTCCATGTGCAGACAATCTTGGAGGATATGTCTTCCAAGTTTTCTCCTTTGGTTGTCTCTTGATCATCGGTGACTATTTCTTGTCCGAAGGAAGGTCGAAACTCTTTCTAATCTTCGAGGTTGGGTTCTATGGCGGTATTGTCTTCCCTCTCCTTACAATGTTCCCAAGAATCGCACTTATGCTCTGTAAGGATATCCTCTTTCTTTGACTTGCAACAAAAGATATTACAAACTAATTAACTTCATTTATTGTCAATTGGTTTTGAGATAGATGACGACCTATATGAACTTTGCAAATCTTTAACATACTTTTGGATCTTGATCTTAGCACCCGGACTAACAGCGACGCATGATGGTGCTCTCACGATTGTGGGTAACAACGTTGGAGTTACAGTAGGACACACAGTTTTTGCACTGACAATGCAATGGGGAGCTTGTGTTGTCTTTGGTATGACTGGTCCCAGTTCAAATCAGTCATTCCGAAAAGAAGCCGTCAAAAGAATAAGCTCGGTATGATAAGATTCTTTTTTTGTTCCAAATCTGTTAGTAATAAGAGCATTAATCATTTCTCATTTCAATGACTATAATCTATTCATATACAGGATACGAAGATTCCAAGAAGAGGATTTTATAGGATGAAGATACTCAAGAGCGTTTTGGGTATGTTAAGAAGATTGCTTCTCTGCTCTTTTGTGTGAATTTTGTTTGATTTTGTGGTTTGTCTCTCTGCAGAAGCAAGCGTTGATGCAGATCCTAAGAACAAGAAAGCTGCAGGGATTATGCTCCTAACTCTAGCTCCATTTCTCATGGTTACATTGCCTGATTTATTTGGTGCACAAACTTGGAGTGATGTCACCATGTTGATCACACTCATAGTCACCTGTTCTTCAACATTTATCTACTTCGTTTACTCGGTATGAGCTCTCTGAAACAAGAAGAAGTAAAGCTGATTTGCTTTGTTTTCTTACCGATGAATTTTGTTTTGTGTGGAAACTCTCAGTACTTTGATATAGCAGACCAAAAGAAGAGCTTAGATCACGCCAAGTTTGAGCTCATGTCGGAAGTTCATAAGCATTTGCAGAGCTTTTCGCCTCGGAATTTTATTAGAGATGGACAACTAAGTAAAGAGAGCTTGAAAAGGTTCTAATCAAAAACTATTTTCATTTGTTATGTGTTGGTCTAGTCAAGAGTTATTTCATTTTGTTCTGTTTTTCAGTTTTCTTACATTGCAAATTTACTCCTCGTTGCTTTTGTAGCTTGTTTGATAGAATCGATAGGAACAAAGACGGGAAGATTCAAATCGCGGAGCTTAAAGATTTAACCGTAGAGTTTGGAGTATTCGGAAAAATGAAATGTGACATCAATGAGTTTGCAAACACTTTACTTATGGATTTTGACAAAGACAAAGATGGCGAGTTAGACGAGAATGAATTCGAAGAAGGGATTATGAAACTTCTAGATCACTACAAATTCGATAACCAAGACACTCCCAGACATAACAACACATGGTACAGAACAACATCTGATCCTGCAGCATTAAAGCTGGAAATGCCAAAGCAAACTCTTGCTGCTAAACTCTTCTCTATGAGAATCTTAAGAGCTGTGACTAAAGTCATGGGTGGGATGCTTATCGTCGTCTTTCTTGCTAGACCATTTATGATGAACATTGGATTCTTATCGGTTTCATCTGGAGTTCCTTCTTTCTATTCCGTATTTGTAGTGATTCCTTTGGTTAGAAACCTAAAGAACACTTTGTCCGCACATTTCTGTCGAAAGAAAGACAAGGCAAGAATTGCATCTGATAAATTCTCTGAGGTTAGTTTACTTTACCACACTTCATTTACCACATTACATGGATCGATGTTAAACTCAAAGTTAAATAGCTTTTTATCTGTGGATTCCTCTGCAGATCTACAGGGATGTTACTATGAACAATCTGATGGGAATGTCGATAACATTGGCGATTGTATACACGAAAGGATTGAAATGGGATTACTCAACAGAAGCTCTTCTTGCTGTGGTTGTTGGACTTGCAATAGGCATACCGGCTTATGTGAAATCGACTTATCCCTTCTGGATCGCTGTAATGGCCTTTGCTATGTATTTCTTCTCTCTTGTGCTTATCTATCTCCATTATCATCTTCGGGGTCAACACTGAAATTTTTCCATGTTGTGGGTAAGGGCTTAAGAAAGGCTATGTTCTTCTTATTATACTCTGCCTGGTTCATATCTTGATGCTTGTATTCGTTTAAATGAGCGGTGATTAAGCATGCCTTCCTGTTTTCTCTGTATTAAATCCATATAATTTGATCTTATATCATGGTGTACACAGCCAAACCAAGATTATAAAAAATAATTGGTTTCAATAGTTTTGTTCTGTTTCTATATTCTTACATTGGTGGCTAGTTTGTTTGTATAAATAATTGAATAAAATTCTGAGTGAAGAGTTTTAGAAATTTAAGTACCATTAAGAACCGAGAGTTTCCAAACATTTGCATCAACATTTACTAAGAACGTGCTGCATTACAATGACTTTTCCGTGTTACAAACAAATCTTCTGGTTAATAAGTCTTGATATTTCTTCTGCAGATTGATGAATCACTAGACTAAATAAGTTGCGGAAAAGTTAAATGATATAATCCAAAGCTACATAAGACATGGATAATCTATAACTTAAGTCTTGATTTTTCGTGGTAATATGTTTTTTTTGGGTCTAGAGTCTCTATAACTTAAGGCTGAGATCAATTTCATGATCAGAGGCTCCATGTTCTTGGTCACCATTACTCTGTTCATTAGAGGGTAAGAAGTTGTAGAAGGGCTTCATACTTGTCCTTTGCTCATTCTCATCAAAGTCTTTTTGTTGTTGATCATACTAAAACCAAGATGATTTGATGAAGCAGGCTAAACAACTTCAGCCAGTTATAGACATATATAGCAGACAATTACAATAGGAAGATCTCTAACTTACCTGCGGGATAAACCTCGGGTAATGGCGCGGAAAACTTGGAATGGAGGTAGGTGAACGAATAGAGTTGGGGTTACAAATTGCTGTCCCGGAATCTTGAACCGTAGTTATCAATCTCATATCCAGTGACCGGTTTTGTTTCACGTCCCTTAACATTTTCAAAATTAGCTTAGGTTATACTACATATATGGGTACATCAAGAAAATCAGTGAAGCCAAGAAAAAACAACGAAACCTTGAGATTGTTTCAGTGACAAAATTCCATGGCCTCTTCGCAATCACCATCTATGCAATAAACAAATAAAAAAAAAATCAGAAAACGTACGTTGTATTTTGAATATCTATATATGTATTTTTTTTTTGTTGATAACATGTATTTTCAATATATTGTAAAGAAAGAAAATTTTGTTTCTAATTTATGAAAAATAATCCAACATGCCTTTTTGTCTTCATCTAGAAGCTGAGAGACGTTAATATCGAAGCAAGATCTTTGGTTTGAAGGGGGCTCTAGGAACTGATAAAATCCTCCTGGACATGGATTCATCTGCAGAATCGTATAGTGTTTGTTAATGACATAATTACAGAGAGAGTTTTAACATCATCACTCTCTCTCTCTCTCTCTCTCTTTTACCGTATGATTATGCAGAGCAAAGTTAGGAGACATCATGACAAAATCAGAGACACCACGAGGAGGAGCAAAGAGAGTGTGGTCGAGATTTGGTGAGGACGAAGAAGAATGTGAAGATTTTTTCTTCTCTTCTTGGAGACGGATCTTCTCGAGTTGGGCTACACCAGATCCTCTTCGTCGGACTTTTACTTTCTTCTGTTTTTTCGAACAGGAACCAAAGTAATCATCTTCGTCTTCTTGTTGTAACTTACCATAGCTACCAATGTTGTTGTTGTTGTTACTACACATTTTCTTGTGAAAAAGATGGAAGAAATGAAATGAAGGAAAAAGTAAATGTTGAGATGAAATCGGCTCTTCTTGCGTAGTGGGAATTTTAAAGGACCATGTTTTTAGCTCTCTTTAGATCGTTTCATCTTATGTGGAATGAACAACCTGGAGATTGAGAATCTACATCGGTTTCCATGAATTTCTCTCGTTTAAATATTGTGATTTTCCTCCACCTACAAAAATTTGTTAGTTTCTAATCATTTAAGGTTTCGCTTTCATGAAAAATTGTGCAAAATTACCTGATAGCCCCCATATTCATTCAATTAGCAGTTTTGTCTCTTTATTTCTCAATTTCACAATTTAAAAACAAAATACAAGTTTTTCTTTCCTTTGTTTGTTGACATTTATGAAACGGAAATTTAGCAAAATGACCAAGAAAAAAATTATATCTCAAAACCTAACTAAAACTCTCCTATGTGATCTTTACCCATTAAATCTAAGAATTTTAGTTACTTTCATATAGATAATCTTTTTGTTGACTACTTGGCAAATTAACCATTTATGAAATATCGACATCAACAATTATGAAAAAACAAGTTGAATTGGGTGTTATCCGGATTTGGTTTGGATTTTGGGTTATTGAATATTACTATATTAGTATATAAAGTAAAATTTAATTTGTTATAAATATTTTGGTAATAGTTTTGATATCGTTTGAATTTTGATTAAATCATTTATATATGTTTTTTTTTACTTAATTGATTCAGAAATGGATTCAGCTTTTAACTATACTAGAATATTGATTCCACTTTTAACTATACTAAAACTGAGTCCACTTTAACTATACTAGAATATTGATTCAAAACCAAATCGATATTTGAGTTACGTTCGAAGTGGATCGAATTGAACATTTTTATTGGATCATGTACGTTCCCATAAAAATGTACAACTTATACATAATTGTTGTTTAGCAAAAAAAAAAAAACACTTATACATAATTGTATTCCATGTCAAAGTAATATACAACAATAGTTATTATATTAAATGTAGGGGTCTTTATGAAAAAAATTATAAGTAGATTCTAATTCAAGAAGCTGCCGAGAATCAGAGAACGTGAAATAATTAATGGGAAGATTTGGGGGATTTTCATTATTTTGGAAATGGAAACTAATATGGTCCCATAACAGAAGCGGGCCTAAATATTAAACCCACTTGAAATAATATACTATTCTATAAAGGGAAATTGAGTTGTGTAAAAAAAAATGAAGGGTAATTAGGAAGATGACAAAAACCTAAGCTAAACCACCTATGTTTTTCTAAAGGAATCCTAGTATTTTTTGTCATTCCCCTAATTTTCTTTTAATTCTTTGTTATTCACCTAAGTATCCCTTCTATAAATATAAATATACATGTTTCTTGTCTTTTACTCTTAATTTCTGTTATAATGTGTTCTTTTTGTTTGCTAAACATTGCTACTATAATGTTAATGTTTATTACTATTGAAACATTTATTTATTGGGACAAAATTTTACAAACCTATATGCAATATGTTATATCATATAGATGTTATTAGTTTCTGATATATTCGAATACATTTATTGGCACATGGTCGCATACTCATATCTCTACGTCAGTTATATAAGAATTAGGGGGAGTTATTGGTCGCATACTAATATGTCTGTGTCAGCTATATAAGAATTAGGGGGTGTTATTGGAAATTGGATTTGTATGAATTTTTAGAATTTTAAAAATCTAAAGATTTGTTAAATTTGTAAAGAGTTTTGTGTATTTAGAAAGTTTAGTTATAAGGATTCTAAGAATCCAATGGTTTTATAAGGTATTCTCAAAATCTTGTTTAATAAGTATAATTATAGGAAATCCATCTACCAATAACAATATATTCTAATAGATTTACAAAATCATTAAAAATCAAACTATTCTAATAACAAGGGATTTCAAATGGAATTTGAAAATCCTCAAACTAATAACTATAGATTTTAGTTATAATTTAATAATCCATAAACCAATAATGATGGATTTCCAAAATTTTAAAAATCCATACAAATCCAATCCCAATAAATGTAGAACAATTTTTGTGTGTTAATGTTTAGTTGTATTTGTACATGTGAACAACACAATAATGATGCATTATGCATTCTATTTGCGTCATATGTATCAATTTTTCATAAAATTTACCTCCTACTTGTAAATGGCCTATACCATACGACCCAACTTAAGGGAGTGTTATTGGGGAATAGATTTGTGTAGATTTGTAAAGTTCATAGATTTTGAAAATTTTAGTAGATTTCACAAATTTCACAAATATTTTCTATGGATTTTTTATAGATTATTATGGATTCTTATGGATTGTCACTGATTATTATTGATCTTGATTTTGTTTTTTATTCTAAAATTATCTTGATATGGTAACATTATATATGATATTATAGAGAATTTCCAAAAATAAAAAAATTAATGTGGGCATATATATCAATCACCGTAAAGGCTAATAACTTTTATTGACATATGTGAAATATGAAAAGACGTGAAATGTGTTATTTTTTATTTTTAAGAATTATATGTTGCATGTTTTGTTTACGTTATGTATTTTTTCTTGGTGCAGAAGATGTTTTAAGAATTATGAGAAAGATATTTGAAGATGATGGTATAGAAAGCTTTGTGAGAAATATGTTTATAGAAGATGAAAAAGTAGTTGGATAATCCATGTTTTGTCATAATCTATGTTTTGAAGATCTTTGTATTTTTTTTATCTTGTGGTTCTTTTTATGTTATAATCCACTGTTTATTTATATTTGTGTGTGTTTGTTTTTTTTCTTTTAGATATATGGATTTGAAGAATCTCATGTATATACATAGTATTTTGAAAGTTGAGTTCTATGAGTAAAAATAAGTAGAATCCATGTCCCAATAACGAAAGATTTTAGTAGAATTAAAGAATCACTAAAAACCATACTTTTCCAATAACAAGGGATTTCATATGGAATTTGGAAATCCTCTAACCAATAACAATGGATTTCATATAGAATTTAAGAATCCAATTCCCAATAACGGTGGATTTTAAAAAATTTAAAAATCTATACAAATCCATTCCCCAATAACACCTCCTAAAGCACGTGCTCGATATTTGAGAATATATAATTTATAGTATAGACATTAATTTCGTGATTCAGTTCGATTATTACATAACATACACTCTTCTCCCTGTTATTTATATATATAGATATATATATATATATATATATATATATATTTTTTTTTTTTGTTGAAGTGTGAAATTTATTTATCAACGATTTTTTCATATTTTCAGGGTGGTACTAATTTTTTATAAGACTCAAGACTAAACTAAAAATGTATTATTTTCTATATAAAACTAGAAAAAATCATATTTTTCAAAGCAAATATGTTACAATAAATAATTGTGATTTTTTTTAAATAGAATTATATGTAGAGTTAAAACATATTTAGTTATATTATTGATAGCATATAAAAGGTGAGAAGAACAATGCAAATGAATGTCCAACCTAGATTCTATGGGTTCTAAAACCTTAATCGACTAACCACAAGCACATTGTGCAATCGGAGTAGTAATCAAGGGTCATTCTTTCACAAGGATTAATGATTTCTAAGCAATTGCAATGCAAGAAACTAATGAAGCTAGGTGAATCCAATTTCAAAGTGATTTTCGATTTTACTAAATGTAAATGACAGTATGAAATGGTGAAATAAGTAAAATGCAATAGCTTAAACAATGTAAAACACTAAAGTAAAGGAAAACAATGCATAAATGAAAGTAAAACACGATTATAATGCAATTTAAGAAAAGTCAACAAAAAGTCAACGAGAAAGTCAACAAAAATCAAACTTGAATATCAATGAGATTAAAGCATGGATCTTGAGTAAATGTGATTGATTTAGGTTGAAACAAGTTAAGCTAGCGATGCACAACAACTAAAGATAGCTAATTTCAAAGCATGAATCCATTTAATCTAGATTAACACACTTCCATGGTACTAATCTATTTCTTAATTAAAATCTAACACAAACTTTCATCTTGTTAAAGATTAACTAAGAATCATTAAGAATATATTCATAAAAGCTTACTAAACTCCTTAGACATCAACTTCCATTGGCTAAGATGAAGAAATCATGATTAAAGTTTTTCTACACATTTTCATAAACACCTTCCGGGCATGAAAAGACCATGATCTAAATTTGGGGTAATTACTTCCTAATCTAGCATTAAGAGCTCTTTAATCAATGAAATATGAAAGACCAACAACCTGACATCACTAATATAGCTTAAATCAACCTTAATCTTCCCTACCCAAGATCCATTAACGAAACTACTCACTAATCATATCTAAAACACATAAAACAAAACTAATATGATGCATAATGAAAAGCTTAAAGTAAATAAACAAGAATAAACTTTGCTAAAACATAAAAGTTGAAGACTTTAACCTCAAATCATCAAAAACACAAAGGTTTTTAGGTTTACACTAAGGATAACAGAAGAGAGGTTAAAGCTTAGGGTTTTAATCACAATGGCAGTATTTATAGGAAAAATAAAAGTGTACCCGTGTGACGCCCGTGAACCATTTTTGAGGAAAATGGAGGGGATGTCGATCGACACACGTGGTGTCTGTCGATCGACAGGGCTCTTAAGGGCTGTCGATCGACAGGGCTCTTAAGGGCTGTCGATCGACACACCTAGTGTCTGTCGATCGACAGGTGCCCGAATTGGCTGGTTTTTTGGTTCGATTTAAGTCGTTCAATTGGACCGGGCCGGTTTGGGAAAACCCTAGGGCTTCGTATTTAAGGGTTTTTGGCCGCATTTGAGCGAACCAAAGTCCCAAAAACGCAGCTGACAGAGTTTGAGAGGAGTTCTCTGTTTCCTGTGAGTTTTTGGGAATTAGGGTTTTGTTTCTCGAGAGTTTTGGAGGAGATTTCTTGTAGAGATTGTCGTGGATTCGTGTCTAGCCTCAATTCTATCAGATTCTATCCGAAATCTAAGGTGAGTGCGTGACCATGGCTTCTGGGCCGGTGGATTCGTTAGGGTTGATTGGTGGTAGGTTAAATTGATTGATTGGATTGTGTTTTACATTGATTGTGTCTGTGAATTGTGTTTGGATTGTGTGGAGTATGATTTGCGTGCAGGTTTCGTGTCATCACAGAGGAGGAAATCGATCCGAGAGGATAATGATCGATTTCCCATGATTCTGCGACGGCCTGTCGATCGACAGCACTTGGGTGTGTCGATCGACAGCACTTGGGTGTGTCGATCGACATGGCAACACGAGAGCTGTCAATCGACACCTAGGGGTTGTGTCGATCGACAGGTGATCGAGGAGCTGTCGATCGACACCTAGAGGTTGTGTCGATCGACAGGGACTTGTGGAGCTATCGATCGACAAGCACCGTGGGTGTGTCGATCGACAGGTGTGCACAGGGGTATCGATCGACACCTAGTGGTAGTGTCGATCGACAGGCCGCCTGTTTGGGCTGTGGTTGAGCCGTTGTTGTGATTGTGTGTTTGTCTGATGCGTGTTTGCCTGAGCGGATCCATCGCGTCTGAGTGCGCAGTCGTAGATGGGATGACCGTCTCACTGGGTATTTGTGATAATACTCACGCATCTCTTTTTTCCATGTGATGCAGGTAAAGGCAAATTGTGATCGTGGAATCATGGCAACGAAGAGACAGATGATCTAGGGTATCGGTTTCGTGCTGTGTGATGTAGTTGCTTTCCATTTCTGTTTTAGAACCTGGTTAGGTTGCTGGTTTTGTGGAATTTGTTGGTTATTGATATTGAACCGGTTTAGTTATTTTTAATGAAATTGTTTTGTTGGTTTATTTTGTCGGTTAACCGCTGTAGTTTGACTGTGTTGTTTTGCTTGGTTGTTGAGGATAGCATTTAAGAGAATGCTAGTCCGAGACCAAGGGTTAAATGTTTTTAAAAAAAAAAAACGGGTCGGGTCGTTTCAGTTTGGTATTAGAGCCCTTACGGTTTTAGGACGGGCTAGAACTGCTAGGATTGTAATTTGGTAAATTTCAATTCTGTGAGTTTGGGGGTTCTAGATCATCTTCCTTCGAGCCTTCAAAGAGATTCCACGGTAAGTGTTGATTGTTGTGTTTGAGTCTTTCTAGTCCTTAGCTGGTCCGCTTTTGAGTGCAGTAGGATGGCTAGAGTAGCTAGAGGGCGGGGTCGTGGGGGTCGAGGCTGGGGTCGTGGACTCGTTGAGGAGCCGGTCGTGAGTGAGGCTCAGAGTTCTGCGCATGGGCCTGCGGCAGGTCAGCAGTCGGTGCATGATGGTCAGACTGCCAGTGTGACTGCCAGTGTGGGGGCCGGTTTGGGTTCTGTTGGGGCCGGTGTGGGTCCTGTAGGGGCTGGTTTGGGTCCCATTGAGGCTGGTGGTGCTGGTGGTGTTGGCGCAGCTGGGGGTGTGGTCGCGGCCGCAGGGTTAGCCCAGGCTGGAGATGATCGGTTGGCTGATCTGCTGAGACAGTTGTTGGAGCGGTTACCGGGTGCGGTGCCAGTGCAAGCTCCAGTGTTGCCGTGAGTGGTAGAGGTGCAGCCGAGGCATGCGGTTGCTGATGAGGTTCCGTCATATATCCGTATGATGGAGCAGATGTAGAGGATCGGTACGGGTTCTTTTGCGGGAGGTGTGAAGCCTGAAGAGGCTGATGAGTGGCGGATGAGGTTGGAGCGGAACTTTTGCTCGATTAGGTATCCCGAAGGATACAAGGTTGACTTGGCGGTCCATTATTTGGACGGTGATGCACACCTCTGGTGGAGGAGTGTGGCAGCTAGATGGGCTGGGACTGCGATGTCGTGGTCAGATTTTGTGACGGAGTTTAACTCCAAGTTCTTCCCTCAGGAAGCGTTAGATCGTTTGGAGGCGAGTATCTTGGACTTGACTCAGGGAGCGAGGTCAGTGCGAGAGTATGACGTGGAGTTTTACAAACTCCTAGGTTATGCTGGTAGGAGCTTGGAAGATGAGCAGGCTCAGGTTTGGATGTTCTTGCGAGGACTTTGACCAGATTTGAGGACTCGGTGCAGAGGTATCAGGTTCGGGTGTAGAGTGGAGTTGGTAGAGGTGGCTGCACAGATCGAGGAGGATCTGAGGGAGCAGGCTGCGGTTGTAGTTCCAGCTGTTCAGCCTTGGAGGCCTCAGCATCGGCAGGTGCAGCAGGCAGGTCCTGGCAAAGGCGGCAAGCCTGCGCAGGGATATAAAAGGAAGTGGGATGGTGCTTCGGGATCGGGTCAGAGCGGCCGAGGTTGTTATGTTTATGGTAGTCTAGACCACAAGACGGCGAGTTGCCCGAAGCAGAGTGAGGTTCGAGCGGCTCGGACTTGCTATCAGTGTGGAGAGTCGGGGCACATCAGGCCGAACTGTCCGAAGTTGCAGCCGTTTGCAGTGGCGGTGGTCCAGCCAGTAGCTCAGTATGGGCCGGTGCAGCCTTTGGACCAGATTGCGGTGATGGAGCGTCCGCCGGCTATTGCAGCGCCGGGCGAGCCGAGCTCGAGGCCGATCACAGGTAACTTTCTAATTCAGACTTTGTAAATTCAGTAGTGTAGAATTTCTTGGTGCTTGTTTTAGAGTGTTTGCCTGTGATAGAAAGTTAGGTTGCTTAGCACATGGGGATTGTGTAGGGACTTTGTTTGTAGGTGTGTGTGAGTCCCACGTGTTGTTTGATTCTGGAGCATCGAATTGCTTCATTACTCCGGATCATGCTGAGAGAAGTGGTATCCGGAGTGACACTGGTGAGCGGACGGGACCGGTTATGGTTGCTGGAGGAGAATTTCTAGCTACGCATGGCCGGGCGAAGGAGGTGGATGTTTTGATAGCGGGGGAGTTGATGCCAGCTGACTTAGTGATTAGTCCGGTGGAGCTGTACGATGTTATCCTTGGTATGGATTGGTTAAATTGGTACATAGTCCATCTAGATTGTCACCGGGGTCGAGTGGTATTCGAACGTGAAAGTGGTAGGTTGGTTTATCAAGGAGTGAGACCGACTTCAGGTAGTCTTGTGATCTCCCTTGTCCAGGCTGAGGCGATGACTAAGAGGGGTTGCGAGGCTTACTTGGCCACGATTGTAATGCCGGAGGCTGTTGGTGAGGTTGCCGTGAGAGATATTCGGGTCGCTCATGATTTCGAGGATGTCTTTCAGTCGTTGCAGGGATTACCGCTGTCTCGGTCGGATCCTTTCACGATTGAGTTGGAGCCCAGAACGACGCCGTTGTCTAAGGTACCCTATCGAATGGCTCCAGCAGAGTTGGCTGAATTGAAGAAGCAGTTGGAGGATCTGTTGGAAAAGGGGTTTATTAGACCAAATACTTCACCGTGGGGAGCACCGGTGTTATTTGTAAAGAAGAAAGATGGTAGTTTCCGGTTGTGCATCGATTATCGAGGGCTTAACCGAGTCACTGTGAAGAACAAGTATCCTCTTCCGAGAATTGATGAGTTGTTAGATCAGTTGAGAGGGGCTACTTGGTTCTCTAAGATTGACTTGGCATTCGGTTACCACCAGATTCCGATAGGCGAAGCAGATGTCCGGAAGACGGCTTTCAGGACTCGGTATGGGCATTTTGAGTTTGTAATGATGCCATTCGGGTTAACGAATGCACCTGCGGCATCTATGAGGTTGATGAACGGAGTTTTCCAGGAGTATCTGGATGAGTTCGTGATTATCTTCATCGATGACATTTTGGTGTATTCGAAGAGTCTGGAGGAACATGAGGTTCATCTGAGGAAAGTTCTGGAGAAGTTGCGGGAACATAAGCTGTTTGCGAAGTTTAGTAAGTGCAGTTTCTGGCAGAGAGAGATGGGATTTTTGGGTCACATCGTTTCTGCAGAAGGAGTTTCTGTGGATACGGCAAAGATTCAGTCTATCCGAGATTGGCCTAGACCGAGGAATGCAACTGAGATCAGGAGTTTTCTTGGGTTGGCAGGCTATTATCGGAGATTCGTCAAGGGTTTTGCAAGTATGGCTCAGTCTATGATGAAGCTGACGGGGAAGGATGTTCCTTTTGTGTGGTCGGTGGATTGTGAGCTGAGTTTCGCGAAGCTGAAGACGATGTTGACTAGTACACCTGTTTTGGCGTTGCATGAGCCGGGTGAGCCTTATGTGGTGTACACAGACGCTTCGGGAGTTGGTTTGGGATGTGTACTGATGCAGCAGGGTAAAGTGATTGCGTATGCTTCGAGGCAGTTGAGGAAGCACGAAGGCAATTATCCTGTTCATGACTTAGAGTTGGCTGCAGTGATCTTCGCGTTGAAAATCTGGAGGTCTTACTTGTATGGTGGCAGAGTTCAGGTGTTCACTGATCATCATAATCTGAAGTATATTTTTACTCATCAGAATTTAAATGTACGACAGAGGCGATGGTCAGAGTTGTTGGCTGATTACGACCTGGACATTGTCTACCATCCTGGTAAGGCTAACACTGTAGCGAATGCTCTTCGTCGAAGGAGGTATGATTCATCTCAGGAGCGGGATGTGGAAGCGCTTGTGAGCGAGTTGAGTACTTTGAGGTTATGTGTTACTTCAGAGGAACCGTTGGGGTTAGCGGCGGCGGATCAGGCGGATCTATTGAGCAGGATCCGAGTAGCTCAGGAGAAGGATCCAGTGTTGTTAGATCTCTCCAAGACTACTGGTTCCGAATATCAGGTTTCTGCTAACAGGACTATCTTAGTGCATGGACGAGTCTGTGTTCCTAAGGATGAGGATTTGAGGCAGGAAATTTTGAGAGAAGCTCATGCGAGTAAGTTTTCGATTCATCCGGGAGCGACTAAGATGTATCGGGATCTGAAACGGTATTATTATTGGGTCGGGATGAAGAGAGATGTGGCAGATTGGGTTGCAGCTTGCAATGTGTGTCAGTTGGTGAAGGCTGAGCATCAGGTTCCTAGTGGCTTATTACAGAGTTTACCCATTCCAGAGTGGAAGTGGGACATGATCACTATGGATTTCGTGGTAGGGTTGCCGGTTTCTCGGACCTATGACGCGATTTGGGTGATTGTGGATCGTCTGACTAAGTCAGCACATTTTCTGGCCATTAAGAAGACAGACGAAGCGGAGGTCTTGGCTAAGAAGTATGTGAAGGAAATTGTGAGGTTGCATGGAGTACCAGCGAGTATTGTGTCGGATCGAGATCCGAGGTTTGCGTCAGTGTTCTGGAGAGCTTTTCAGGCTGAGATGGGCACTAAGGTGCACAAGAGTACAGCTAATCATCCGCAGACGGATGGGCAGTCCGAAAGGACGATTCAGACAATGGAAGATCTGTTAAGGATGTGCGTGCTAGATTGGAGTGGTCATTGGGCGGATCACTTGAGTTTGGTGGAGTTCGCATATAACAACAGTTTTCAGGCGAGTATCGGAATGGCTCCTTTTGAGGCGTTGTATGGGAGGCCATGTCGTACTCCGCTATGTTTTACCCAGGTGGGGGAGAGGAGTATCTTTGGGGCTGATTTTGTTCAGGAGATGACGGAGAAGATCCGTGTTGTGAAGCTGAACATGAAAGAGGCTCAGGATCGGCAGAAGAGTTACGCCGATAGGAGAAAGAAAGAGTTGGAGTTTGCAGTCAGAGATCGAGTGTATCTCAAGATGGCGATGATGCGGGGTCTGAACAGGTCCATATCTGAGGATAAGCTGAGTACGAGGTACATGAGTCCGTTCCGGGTTGTGGAACGTGTGGGACAAGTTGCTTATCGGTTGGATCTGCCTTCGATTATGGAGAAATTCCATGATGTGTTTCACGTTTCGAAACTCAGGAGATGCTTGCATGCTTCTGAGGAGGTAGCAGTGACGATTCCTGCAGATCTTCAGCCAAATCTGACTATTGGGATGAGGCCGGTTAGGATTCTTGAGAGAAGTATCAAGGTTCTGCAAGAGTGCCGTTGTTGAGAGTCTTGTGGGACTGTGACGGTATTCAGGAGGAGACTTGGGAACCGGAGGCAAAGATGAAAACGAAGTTCAAGAAGTGGTTCGAGAAGCAAGCAGAAGAGTGAATTCATTTTTTTTCTTTGTGGTTTCCAGTTTCTGTTTTTGTGTTGTGATCACCGTGTGTGCTGAGGTTTTTGGTTGTGGATTTTGTATTTTCATTAAGTTGTAATGATTATGACATTTTTCCAGTGAATAAGAAAGTGTTTTTCTTATGTGTTTGACTTTGAGAGTCATGTGTTTGTGGTTAGAGAACCCCGAAATGGAAGTTTTATTGCGGATAGGACTTGCCAGTTTCGGTAGGAGAACTCTAGCGGTTATGTGTGTGTGCGGGTGAGAGTCTTGGAATAGAATTTTTACGGTGGTTAGGACTGTCTAGTTCCGGGGAGACTCTGCAGGGACATCCAAGGTGAGGGATGGTCCAGGTGATCTGTGATGATCACGATTGTGATGATATTCCGGGAGGGGAATCCCATGTAAGACCTTAGGAGGTAGTTCCGGTCAGAGGTGCATTATAGACGTTAGGAATTGATTGCATAGCTCAGAGATAGACATCAGTTCTTTCTTGGAGATTAGTCTCCGGCAGATCTTGAGAGATGCGTCTCTCCGGGGGACAGTGGGTTCCCCGCATACCGATCGTTCGTTAGGTCTGCGAAGACTGAGAGCGTGAGGGTATGTGGATAGTTTGGGAGG